>JAJONR010000717.1:0-128513 GCA_029582245.1 Solanum etuberosum
GTGTTCCTGGTAAGGCCCATGTCAACAATGACTGACATGGGCCTTACCAGGAACACCAGACTAAGCCAAGTTCTTTCTATCCCTGGACTACACTACCTCGACCTTAGAGACATCAGAACAATCTTTTTCTCACCATGTCTTAATAGTTGAAGTTGTTTTTAGTCCAACACGAGTTGCTTAGCCTATCATTTAGGCTATAAAAATCTTTTTAAAACATTTAAATAATAAAAGATGAAAAATACCTTAATTGGGGAGTCGTCCGCAATAACTCTCCAAAGTACAAAGCAACAACAATATTTTTATTTCAATACTAGTGGAATACAAAGAAAGTAATACTAGAAGGGTTGGCCAAAGCCTGACTTCTAATTACAAGAAGTGACCCTTTTATAGAAAGGATCGAGAGGAAAATCTAAAGTTCATGACGTAAGTGCTTACGTCATGTTACATTATTGGTCTGACATTTGGGTCCTCTACTTTATGAAAGTTTACAATAATTCAAACTTTATCAAAAACATACAATAATTTTAATTTTATAAAAGTTAATGTCTTTGTCCTCTAATCTTTCACAATCTCTTTCCCTTTGGATTTGTCTGAGCTAGAAGATTCTTCTATCTGATTTCTGAACTGTTGAAGAAACGTTTCAATGTCTATTTCCTCCGTGCTATGAACACTTTGAGATTCTCCTGCAAGACAGTTGTCTTCTTCTTCATTAGAACTGGTCATGGATATATTGTCTGAAAATTCTATACCCATATTTTTTACTAAATCTTTTTTAACTTCTTCCATATATGAAGCAAGAAGTTCAGATTTGGAAATAGTTCCTTTTTTCATCTGTAATTTTTTGGTTATGTGTTTAAAGGGACTGATATTATCTTTATCATGTATAACTTCTTTTGGATGCTTGCTGGTCTCAATAGACACATTGATCGAGTCTATTATCTCGCGTCCATGAAGTTTTCCCTCCGCATCTCTTTGGAGTAATTTACTCCAAAATTTTGTATGAAATTTTCTTTTTAAGCAAGGAAACCCTTCTTCATTTGTTTGAACTTCAATTGTCCATTTCATTATCCATGGAATAGAAAATTGTATAAAAAAAATACATTAAGAATATTCCCTTAAAATATACGTCCTCCTGTTGTAATTTTATTATCTTGGGCGAAACATCAACCCATTGAGCATATAATTTTTTATAATCCTCTGGGAGGATGTTCAGAGTTGGACCATATAAAGTCCACCACTGGCAAAACCAGTTTGGTATATATTGTTTGAAAACATTTGAACATATTTTGATAAACCATGAATGCTTTTTATTAGCATTCTCATATAATAAAGCTTTATTAAAGCTCTCAATGTAATCCCAGTAATTAAACTTAACAGCTATTTTTTTATCCGGATGGGTGTATTCCCGTTCCTTCATCGTGCTGATTCCCCATTCTTCTGGGGTAAATATCTTTTTTATAATAATTTTTGAAAAGTTATAAACTTTCTTAGTATTTGCTGGGTAAAAATGCTGGAATTCAGCAGACCCAATGGATGAGAGTATAATCTCATAATGCATTCTGTATTTGTATATTGGAACAACATATGATGCCGTATCAAAATATCTCGTCATGATTTGCCAAGGATCCTCTTTCCATTGTAAATTCCTTGGCTCAAGAAGAAGTATTACTTCATCTTTCTCATTCCTATCATATACCTCAATGTTTTCACTTGCTTCGTCATTGACGACTGCAGAATATGACGGTGGTGCATTGTTCTGAGGTTGCCTTGATTGTATAAAATCCATGAATTCTTTATACATTGGGTGTTCGGTATTAATTCCCGATATACTTGTAGAATTTACTGCAATGTTTGAGGCTATTAGCCTCTGGTTTCCTAATTGAGCCAAAATATTATTTCTGCTCATGTGTACTTTTCCTCTTTCTCTTCCTCTATTAGAGGAAGAACTTCCAGATGGCCGCATTATCCTGTATCCAAGAAATAAAGAATTATTAACTCAAATATTCTCTAGTAAGGAAATCAGAAAGACTATTATCTGTTCCTTTTTTGTAATGTATTTCAAAATCGAATGGTGCTAATAAAGCTTGCCATCTTGCAAACATTTGTTTAGAGACATCATGTTTTACATGTTTATTAAAGATGAATTTAGCTGCTTGGCAATCAGTTTTTATGATAAACTTTTGATTATATAAGTCCCCCTGGAATTTTAAAACACTTTTGACTATAGCCAAAATTTCTTTAGCTACCGTAGCACAATTTTTCTGACTATTATTCCATTTCCCAGAATAGAATTGTATGAGGTATTCTTGTTTTTCAGCAGGAGAAATTTATTTTAAAATTCTCCCATAGCCAATATCAGAGGCATCTGTCTCTACAACCGTAGCAGCCCATCATGTATGAAACATCATAATAATACACAATTCAAAGGAGGAAACATCAACTCCATCTCAAACATAAATCAATGCAACACAAGGAAGTAGTAACTACATCTAAGAACCCATTATGCATGAAACTCAACATTTATCATATTCATAGGAGGAAGTACCTTCTCCAACTAAAAGCATGCTCAACACAATATCATGGAGCCAATATGCAATTACTCTCAAAAGTATACTAAAGCATTTTCATCAATTCGTCTCATGAAGTCAAATAGGAAACTCATACTTGATGCACACAACATGAGGAACATAAATCATGAAAACTCATTTTCTTACTAAACATGGATTCTCAAGAACATGCATAACATAAGGAAATCATGGAAAAAACACATATGACACACATGACTCCAAAAACACTAAAACTCAAGAGGAACTACTTACCTCAAGCTTGAATAGGAGTAGAAGGAAAGAAATGAGGGTATCGGGACTTCATATCGGCCTCCCAAGTAGCACCCTCAACTAAATAATTTCTCCATAAAACCTTCACGGAAGCTATTTTCGTGTTTCTCAATCTCTTGACTTGCCGGTCTAAGATCTCTACCAGAACCTCTTCATATGAAAGACTTTCGTCAACTCCCAACCCTTCTAGGGGAATTATGGATGCCGGATCTCCAATACACTTCTTAAGCATAGAGATATGAAATACCGGATGAACCGGGGCCAACTCATTTGGCAAATCCAACTCATAGGTAACTTTCCCAATACGCTTCAAAATTTGATATGGGCCTACATACCGGGTACTAAGTTTCCCTTTCTTGCCAAATCTTATCACACCCTTCATGGGTGAGATTTTCAAATAGACCCAATCATTTACTTCAAATTCTAGATCCCTTCTTCTCACATCGGCATAAGACTTTTGTCTACTTTGAGCCGTTCTCAACCTCTCTCTAATGAGCCGAACTTTCTCAATAGCTTCATAAACCAATTCGGGACAAATAAGAGCAATTTCACCTACCTCAAACCAACCAACCAGGGAACTACACCTCCTTCCGTACAAGGCTTCAAAGGGAGCCATACCGATACTTGAGTGATAATATAATTGTAGGAAAACTCTATTAATGGTAAGTGGTCATCCCAATTACCTTTGAAATCTGTAACACATGCCCTTAACATATCTTCCAATGTTTGGATGGTACGCTCCGCTTGACATCGGTTTGGGGATGAAAAGCCGTGCTAAGCTTAACCTTAGTACCAAGCCCTTTTTGGAATGACTTCAAAAAGTGTGAATTAAATTGAGTACCCCGATCTGAAATAATAGATAAAGAGACCCCATGCAAATTCACTATCTCTCTTATATACAACTTGGCATAGTATTCCACCAAATGAGAAACCTTGACGGGAATAAAGTGGGCTAATTTTGTCATCCGATCTATAATGACCCAAATAGAATCATGTTGCCTTCGAGTGCGAGGCAAACCCACAATAAAGTCCATATTTACATCTTCCCACTTCCAAGTGGGAATACTTATATCTTGGAACAAGCCTCCCGGCCTTTGGTGCTCAACCTTAACTTGTTGACAATTAGGACATTTGGCTACAAATCCCGCAATATCTTTCTTCATACCATTCCACCAATAGACTTCCCGTAGAACACGGTACATCTTGGTGGCTCCTGGATGAATAGAATACCGAGAACTATGAGCTTCCTCTAAAAATTTTTCCCTCAAACCATCAACATCCAGAACACATAGCCGACCTTGGTACCTAAGCACCCCATCTCCCCTTTGGGAGAAAGCCTCAACGAACTTCTTGAGTTCCGACTCTTTCAAATCAATAATATAGGATCAAGGCCTTGTTTAGACTTCACATCCATCACAAAGGACGATTCAGAACCATGACACCACCCTTGGTGTAATCCAATAGTTTGACACCTAATCGGGCCAATCTATGCACCTGACAAACCAATTCTTTCTTTTCATCCTCTACATAAGCCACACTACCCATGGACAATCTACTAGGTGCTTCCGCTACCACATTAGCCTTGCCGGGGTGGTAAAGGACACTTATGTCATAGTCCTTCAAAAGTTCTAACCACCTTCTTTGTCGAAGATTCAAGTCCTTTTGATTAAACACATATTGAAGACTCTTGTGATCGGTGAAAACATCCACATGGACCCCATACAAGTAATATCTCCATATTTTAAAAGAAAATACAACAGCCGCTAATTCAAGATCATGGGTAGGATAATTCTTCTCATGGACTTTAAGTTGCCTTGAAGCATAGGAAAACACCTTACCGTTTTGCATGAGCACACATCCCAACCCCACTCTAGAGGCATAACAATATACCAAAAAACCATTCGTACCTTCCGGTAAGGTCAAAACCTGAGCGGAAGTAAGTCTATCTTTAAACTCTTGGAAGCTTTTCTCACTAGCCTCTGACCACTCAAACTTAGCCTTCTTTTGAGTCAAAGACGTCAACAGAGAAGCAATGGAGGAAAACCCCTCAACAAACCTCCTATTGTAATCGTCCAAACCCAAAAAGCTTCTAATTTCGGAAGTGGTTAGAGGTCTAGGCCAACTCTTGACCGCATCCGTCTTCTTAGGATCTACCTCAATACCCTCACTTGACACAATATGACAAAGGAAAGCTACGGACCTTAACCAAAATGCACACTTGCTAAACATTGAAAAAGTTGTTGGTCCTTAAGAACTTGCAACACAATTCTCAAATGGTCCACATGTTCATTCTCACTCCTTGAGTAGATCAAAATATCATCGATAGACACAATCACAAACATGTCTAAGTAATGCCTAAACACTATATTTATCAAGTCCATAAACGCCGCCAGAGCATTGGGGGTTTTGAAGGGGCTCCATGGATGAACATACCATAAATACCCTCAAAGAATACTTGTGCAATGCATGAATAAGATCCCATAATCTCACCCACACAAAGTAAAGCTTCTTGAGTAGCTATAGTTCATAATTCATATTCTTGTTCATACTATCATAGTGGGATAACCCTTAACCGACATAAGTGAGTTTACTATGGAATACGGTGTCTACCCTACACCAAAAAGGGGTTGTCCCACTTTCCTAAGGTAGAACCATACTCTTAGCTTAGGTGGATCCACTAGCTAAAGACCTATGAGGGCACATAGTCTATGGGATAAGGGGATTGCTACTAGAAAACCCGGCCTCTACTATCGTGAGGGCTTCTATCCCAAGTGATTGCTCCTAGAAACCCGGCCTCTACTATCATGAGGGCTTCCATCTCATATCACTATACACTCGGTGCTAAGCATTAATTCCCACTGAGTTCATATTACGTCTTGACTTAAGTTCATATTTATGGAAGAATGTCTTGAAACTCAATCCACTATAACTCCTACTATAGCTCATAGATTCATTAGTTCAGAATAGCCTTACAACCTTAGAATCATCATATCGTGAGAAAACCTTTCACATCATATCATATTCATGCATAGGTGTGTATATGAGGTTAACATTTAAACAACAAAACAACTAGATCATAATCATAATCAGTTTACTCTCAAATTGTTCTTAAAGCATGTACATAAATCTCATAATCATGCGTAATTCTCATACTTTTCCCTTCAAGGACTATAGATCATATTCAATCAACACATCTAGGATTACTACATTAGACATGGATATAATCATAATTCAAGTAACCCAATCACTACATGCATAATCTCATAATATTCTTCTATAACCAACAAACCCACATCACAAGATCATAATTGAGTAATATGGGGGTTTTCATGGGTTCTTGGGGATTTCAACATAAAACCATAACAATTCATCAATTCAATCATAATATAAAGTAATTTAAGAATTATAATCGTTTTTGAAAAAAACCCATGACTTGGAGACAAACCCTAGCTTTTGGGGAACTTCTATCTTTGAAATTGGGGTTTTGAAGGGACTCCATGGATGAAGAACTACCATACCTTATCAATGTAATCGAATGAAATTGAGTAGAAAAACTTGTTCCTTGAACCCTAGCTCCAACTTCCTTCTTCTTCTTCTTTCTTGAAGTTCTAGAGGGAGAATTTTTTCAGAGAATATTAACTTTTGGGATTTGATTTGGGGTTTTGGACATAATGGGATGAATGGGTGTATTTTGTTAAAATGACTTATATAGGTGTATAAAACCAAGGGGAAACGACTTCACTTTAATAAGACTTAAATCGAAATTACCCAAAACACCCCTCACTTAAAGTGAGCTACCCAGGTGCCACGAGGGGCTCCACGAGCCGTGGTCATGACCACGAGTCGTGGTCCCCTCCGTGGAATTGAGGCAGTGGCTTAGGAAACATCTTCCCTTAGCCCACAATCCCAAAGCAATCTCACGAGGGGCTCCACGAGCCGTGCTTCTTGCCACGAGCCATGGTCCTTCTCGTGGACCTTGAAGCAGTGGCTAAGCCACTTCTCCATCAACCCTCAACCACTAAGGCATGATCAAGACACTCCCACGAGCTGTATAAGGATTCACGAGCTGTGAAATGGCTCGTCTGGAGGAGCCAATTTGAGGCAGCCTTAAGGAGGCTACTGCCTCCACCTCCACGAGTGGCACCATGACTCGTGGTGACCGCCAATGGTCGTGAAGGCCCTCGTGGTCTTGGGGCAGTTCCTTGGCAAGGCTTGGGCAGCCTTGGCCCTTGCCCTTTTCCCTTGGCCCTAGGCCACCTCCATGACTCTAACCCTCAATCGTAGCTCTAGTCTAGCATACTAGTTTCCGGGGTGTTACAATTCAGTATCTTCAGTATATTTCAATATTTCCATCATCATCAGATTATATCATTGATCTTATTGCTTTGTTCAGTTATGTATATATTGTTCAGATTTATTCTATCTTGCATGCTCAGTACCTTTCCAGTACTGACGCATACTTTGCGCTACATCTTCTCGTGGTGTAGGTTCAGTTCCTCAGCATTCAAATCACGCATAAATCAGTTCTCGATCTCCAGTTCAGCAGCATCTGTGGTGAGTCCTCATTCTTCGAGGATGATTGACATGTTATCTTTCTATTTTCAGTCTTTCAGTTTCAGTTTTGCTAGAAGTTAGCTAGGGGCATGTCCCAACATCTCTAGTCAGTAGAGGCTTTTATTCAGATATAGTTAGATTCAATTTTAGTTTAAGTTTGATCTTTTAGTTATCATTAAAATCAGTTTTACATATTCAGACTTAGAATGGATATTCCCCATCATTTATCTTTATATCATGTTTAAGCTTCCGCACAGTATTTCTATGTTCAGTAAATCTTTAAGTATGCTTATGATATGCCAGCATGGTTAGCTTGGGGTCACCCGTGATCCTAAGTCCCATGTTTACGTCAAGGGGGTAGCCTCAGGGCGTGACAGTGGTCCCATTTACGGTCCGTAAGTGGCACCGTGGTTGGCCTCCGTCATATTTTAAGTTAGGGTCATTTTGGTCTTTTCTCCTACACATTGGGCATTTAAATTACTACGTCGTTTTACACCTAAACTACGTCGTTTTACTCAATTGAAGACTAATAATCTAGTCAGAGCCTATCAAAAACCTTTATTCTTAAAATTCATCAAAATTAGAGCCAAAAAGAAGAGGAAAGTCGACCAGCATCTCAAGAACAAGCAGAAGGTTTTGTTCAAGTTTTAGCCCTGAAATCGAAGGATTTCTCCATAGATTTCGCCACAAGGTATGTGGGATTTTAGTAGTGGGTTCCTTTCATCCACTAGGTCCCTAGAATTGAGTTAGATCCTTGATTCTCCATATCTTGCTTAGACCTAGGGTTTCTAAATCCTTGAATAGTGGTTGTGATAAAATTTTGGTATTATTCGTAATAAAAATATCATGTTTTCTTGGAATCGTTGTTTAGTTGCTTGTATGAAACTCAGAACCCTAGTTTGTGTAGATTCTCTTAGTGCATGAATTTCACTTGCTAGGTTAGTTAAACAGACAATCATGCTCTAGTTTCGAATGTCACATTATCAGTATATAAATATTGCATTCTCAAATTTGCATGTTAGTATTTTGAGCTACTCTAGTATGTTAGTCATAATGTGTCATTTACATATCCAGTTGGGAGTTGACTTATCACCGAGTTTGACTAGGTTTTAGTGTACCCTCATAGTCCTAGAACTACGTGCCCCCGTAGGATATAAGTTCCCTCTGTGGGCATCAGATTTAGTGATCACGCCAGTCATACCTTTATACCCCTGGCAAGGTATACTGGATCCTCTCGATGGGGCTTATACATTGGACTCCGCGTTTAGCTCGGTGGTTTAATGTCGGTTAATAATAACTCTCACAGTTACACTCTTATTGCATTTGACAAGGTTTTCAGTATATACTTCAGTTCTCAGTTTAGCATGTCCTGTTCATGATTAACACTTTGTAATTGCATTCAGTTTAGCTTTCATTAATATTCAGTATTTACATTCTTGCTCAGTTTACATTTATTGGTTCAGCTTAGTATCTATATCCTGTATGCTTAGTACGTTCAAAGTACTGACGCATACTCTGCGCTACATCCTTTCATGATGTAGGTTTAGGTACTCAGTATCTAGATCGCTCTTAGATCTATTCTCGGTCCGCATTTCAGCAGCTTCAGTGGTGAGTTCTCATACTTCGAGGACAATAGACATGCTTTTCATTTTAGTCTTTACATTTTAGTTTCAGTTTTGTTAGAGTTAGCTGGTAGCATGTCCCATCAACTCAACTCAGTTAGAGGCTTTTCAGACATAGTAGTAGAATCAGCTTGACTTGTTAAGTTTGATCTTTCAGTGTTATTAAACTCTTAGTATGTTTTATACATTCAGAGTAGTTGGGTATTCCCCATTTTTTCAGTTATCTATTGCTTTAGCTTCCGCATAGTATTTTTTTTATTCAATATTTTCAGTATGCTTATGATATGCCAGACACAGGGTTAGCTTGGTGTCACTAGTGATCCTAGGTTATGTGTGTCACGACCCAAGGGTACCCCTCGATGTAAAAAGGTGTATAGAACTCCGAAGGACTCCATACAAGCAACTTAGCTTTCATAACATAAGAATTAGAACTATAAGAGTAAAACATAATTCGAGTCTTAAAAAGTTTTTCATAAAAGAAAGCGGAAGTCTAGAATTGTCTCAATATAGCCATCTATTACAATCTTGAATGAAATAGGGCCTAGCCCATACAACATGTCAGAAAAGGGAAAGTACATGAAAGAAACTAAAAACAAGAAATCCGTCCTCAAAACCATGAGGGCTCACCAAGCTCGGGAAACAAGCAAATCCAAGCTCTAGCCACAAGTATGATCACCTCGAGTACCGGACCCTAAACATGGGAAAAATGTAGGCAAAGTAGGCGTTAGTACAAAAATGCAATAAGTATGGTAGCCATGCACAAAAACACTAGAAACATGCAAATAGGGACATTTCAATTGAAAGCATGCAATTTGCAAAGTTTAAACATCATATAAGATATTAGAAGTGGTAAGTCATAATCATGGACAACATAAGTCAACATCATCTTTAAAACCTTTGAACTCATATACAGAGCTTCTTGAGTAACCATGGTTCATTATTCATGTTATTATTGTGGGAAGTAGCCTTAACCGGCATGAAACCATGTGAGCTATAACTTGATCACCCGATGTCTCCCAGACCGAAAAGGGTTGTTCTACTTGCCTAAGGTAGAACGATGAACTCTTAGCTTAAGTGGATCCACTAGCTAGATAACCTATGAGGGCACATAGTTTATGGAATACAGAGATTGCTACTAGAAATCCGGACTCAACTGACGTATAAAGTTTCCATCTCATGAGACATACATGGGAAGCGTGGACGCAACTAACGTAAAAGACTTCCATCTCATTTCAATATCCACTTGGTGCTAAGCATAAATCCCACGGAGTACTTATTAAGTCTTACATAATTCATGTCTCATGGAAGGATGTTCTTGACAACCAATCCAAGTTAGTTCATTAGGATAACTCTTATTCATTGATTCAATTAGGTGAGAATAGCCTTTCAACCTAAGAATCCTTTCTATGTGAGAAAACCTTTCACATCATTGTTGTAAGTGCTTCATGAGAATAGCATTTCAACAACACAACAACACAATCAACATTGGGACTTTACTCTCAAAGAACCCTTATAGCATTTACATAATTTTCATAAGATCATGCATAAACTCATACTTTGCCCTTCCAAGGTTCAAAGCCACTATAAATCACCAAATCTAGAATTTAAGCATTACATAGGGATTTCATCATAATTTCATGTAATTCTATTACTTCATACTTTAAATCATAATAACTCCTCTTTTACAATCAACAACCCAACCTATGAGATCACAATTTGGAAAAACATGGGGGTTTGCATGGGTTCATAAGGGAAACATCATAAAAGAATTGTACATCAGCAATTTATGCATATTTAGACATAATCAAACCATTAAAATCAGTAAATCAAAGAACCCATGGTGAATGAAGAAAACCCTAGCTATTTGGAGAATTCTACCATTTGAAATTGAAGATTTTGAGAGGGCTCCATGGGTGTAAGCTACCCATGGATGAAAACCACCATACCTCAATCACAATGCCCAAAGAAATTGATTTGTAAAAGACTTCTTTTAAAACCCTAGTTGAATCTCCTTCTTCTTCTTCTTCTTTGAGTTTTCTACAAGGAGATTTTTTTTTGGAGAGGATGAACTTTGGGAATTGATTTGCGTTTTGGAAATAATGTGTTGAATAGGTTGGTTTTTGAGTGAAAATGACTTATATAGTGACCCTAAACTCACCCAAAACGACTTCACTTTAATTGGACTAAAACCAGAATTACCCAAAACACCCTTCACATTAAGTGACATGCCCATGGACCACGAGAGGCCCCACGAGCTGTGGTCATAACAACTAGCCGTGGTCCCCTCAGTGGACCTTGAGGCAATGGCTAGGCAACAAGTGCCTTTAGCCCACAAGCCCAAGGCATCTTCACGAGGGGCTCCACGAGTCGTGGTCCCTCTCATGGGCCTTGAGGACGTGTCTTGCCATAATGCCTTGGCCTCTCAAGTGGTGAAGGCATCACCACGAGGCTTCCCACGAGCCGTGGTCTTCACCACTGGCCGTGAAGTGGCTCGTGGAGATGAGCCAATGTTGGGCAGCCTTAGGCAGGCTACTGCCTCACCACCACGAGTGGCACCACGGGGCGTGGTGACCACCACGAGCCGTCACTTGGCATGGTGAGCAGTACCTTGGGAACTTTGGGCAGCCTTGGCCCCTTTCCCTTGGTTCTTGCCCTCTTGCCCTTGGCCTTAGGCCACCTTCATGACTCTAACTCTCACGTTTAGCTCTAGTTTAGCTTACTAATTTCCAGGGTGTTACAATATCTCCTCCTTGAGAACATTCATCCTCGAATGACGATCTAGACACCTTACGGAAGTAAAGACTAAAGACTAGAAGCCATCATGCATGCAACGTTAAAATAATGCACAATTCAAATGAGGAAATATCAACTCCAACTTAAACATATTCAATGCATCACAAGGAAGTAGGAACTACATCTAACAACCCATTGTGTATGAAATTTCAACATTTCTCATGTTCTTAGTAGGAATTACCTTCTCCAAGCTATAAGCATGCTCAACAAAATCTCATGGAGACTATATGCAATTTACTCTCAAAAAGCATATCAAAAGCATGTTCATCATTTCATCTCATGAAGTCAATAGGCAACTCATACTCATTGCATAACAACACGCTGAACATAAATCATAAAAACTCATTTTCTTTTTAATTAGAATCTTTCATGAACATGCTTAAACATAAGGAAATCATGGAAACACATAAATCACACATCACTCCTAAACAGGAAAACTCAAGAGGAACTCATTACCTCAAGTTGGAATAGGAGAGGAAGGAAAAAGATGAGGATATCGGGACTTCATATCAGCCTCGGCCTCCCAAGTAGCACCCTCAACTAAGTGATTCCTCCACAACACTTTCACGGAGGCAACTTCCTTGTTTCTCAACCTTTTGACTTGCCAGTCCAAGATTTCAACCGGTAACTCTTCATAAGAAAGATTCTCTTTAATCTCTAAACCCTCTAAGGGAACTATGATTTTTGGATCCCCAACAGATTTCTTTAACATTGAGACATGGAAGACCAGACGCACTAACGCCAACTTATTTAGAAAATCTAACTCATATGCAACCTTGCCGACACGCCTCAAAATCTCATAAGGACCCACAATACGGGGACTAAGTTTTCACTTCTTCCCAAACCTCATAACACCCTTCATGGGTGAGATTTTCAAATAAACCCAAACATGCACCTCGAATTTGAGATCTCTCCTTCTAACATAGGCATAGGACTTTTGCCCACTTTAGTCCGTCCTCAACCTTTCTCTAATAACCCGAATCTTCTCGATGGCCTCATGCACCAATTCCGGACATAGGAGAGCCACTTCTCCCACTTCAAACCATCATATAGAAGACCTACATCTCCTACCATACAAAGCCTCAAAGGGAACCATGTCAATACTCGAATGATAACTGTTATTATAAGCAAACTCAACTAACGGCATATGGTCATCCCGATTTCCCTTAAAATCTATCACGCATGCCCTCAACATGTCTTCCAAAGTCTGAATGGTGCATTCCGCCTGTCCATCTGTTTGAGGGTGAAAAGTTGTGCTAAGCTTCACCTTTGTACCAAGCACCTTTTGGAAAGACTTCCAAAATTGTGAAGTAAATTGGATACCTCGATCCGAAATTATAGACAAGGGTACTCCATGTAACCTTACTATCTCTCTCAAATACAACTTAGCATACTCTTTTGCCGAGTAGGACACCTTGATGGGAATGAAATGAGCGGACTTAGTCATCCGATCCACTATTACCCATATCGACTCATGTTGCCGTCGAGTACGTGGAAAACCTACAATAAAATCCATGTTCACAACTTCCCACTTCCAAGTAAGAATAGCAATGTCTCGTGATAAGCCTCCCGGCCTTTGGTGCTCAACCTTCACTTGTTGACAATTAGGACACTTGGCCACAAATCCCGCGATGTATTTCTGCATCCTATTCCACCAATAGACTTCCCGTAGATCACGGTACATCTTGGTGGCTCCCGAGTGAATAGAATATTGAGAACTATGGGCTTCTTCTAAAATTTGGTGTCTCAAGCCGTCAATATTTGGAACACATAACCTACCTTGATACCTTAGTACCCCATCTCCCCCTTGGGTGAAAGCCTCAACGGACTTCTTAAGTACTGCCTCTTTCAACTCAACCAAGATAGGATCAAGACTTTGGTTAGACTTCACATCCATCACAAAGGACGATTCAGAACCATTATGGACCATGACACCACCCTTGGTGGAATCCACTAGTTGAACACCTAGTAGGGTCAACTTATGATCATCGCGAACCAACTCTTTCTTTTCTTAATCTACATGAGCCACACTACCCATTGAATCTACTAAGAGCATCCACTACCACATTAGCTTTACCAGGGTGATAAAGGACACTCATGTCATAATCCTTCAACAACTCAAGTCACCTTCTTTGGCGAAGATTAAAGTCCTTTTGACTAAACACATATTGTAGACTCTTATGATCGGTGAAAACATCCACATGGACCCCATACAAGTAATGCCTCCATATTTTTAAGGCAAACACAACCGCCGCTACCTGAAAGTCATGGGTAGGATAATTCTTCTCATGGATCTTAAGTTGCCTTGAAGCATAGGCAATCACCTTACAATTTTGCATAAGTAAACATCCCAAGCAAATTCTAGAGGCATCACGATACACCACAAAACCATTCATACCTTCCGGTAAGGTCAACACCGGAGCAGAGGTAAGTCTATCTTTCAATTCTTGGAAACTTTTCTCACAATCTTCCGACCACACAAACTTAGCCTTCTTTTGAGTCAAAGCCGTCAAAGGAGAAGCGATGGAGGAAAATCCCTCAACAAACCTTCCATAGTAATCGGCTAAACCCCAAAAGCTTCCAATGTCAGAAGGAGTTAGAGGTCTAGGCCAACTTTTGACCGAATCCGTCTTCTAAGGATCTACCTCAATACCCTTACTTGACACAATATGACCAAGGAAAGCTACGGACCTTAACAAAAATTCACACTTGCTAAACTTTGCAAAAAGTTGTTGGTCCTTAAGAACTTGCAACACAATTCTCAAATGGTCCACATGTGCATTCTCACTCCTTGAATAGATAAAAATATCATTGATAAACACAATCACAAACATGTCTAGGTATTGCCTAAACACTATATTCATCAAGTCCATAAACACCGCTGGAGCATTAGTCAAACCAAACGACATTACTAGGAATTCATAATGGCCATACCGGGTTTGAAAAGCCATATTTGGAATATCATCACCTCTCACCCTCAATTGGTGATAACCCAAATGAAGATTAATTTTAGAGAAATAGCTAGCCCCATGAAGTTGGTCAAACAAGTCATCAATTCTTGGAAGAGGGTACTTGTTCTTAATGGTCACTTTATTCAATTGACGATAATCAATGCACATTCGAAGAGACCCATCTTTGTTTTTAAAAAACAACACGGGAGCACCCTATGGAGAGATACTCGATCGGATGAAGCCCTTATCCAACAAATCCTTTAGTTGCTCTTTCAACTCTTTTAACTCCGCCGGAGCCATTCTATAAGAAGGGATAGAGATAGGTTACGTATCCGGGAGGAGATCAATACCAAAATCTATTTCTCGTCCGGGAGGAATACCGGGAAAATCATCAGGGAAAAGTAACGGGAAGTCATTAACCATGAGAATTGACTCAAGAAAAGGGGTTTCAGAATGTACATCCCTCACCCTAACAACATGGTACAAGCAACCTTTTGAGATCATCTTTCTAGCTTTAAGGTACGATACAAATTGACTTCTAGGCATAAAATTTCCTCTCTTCCACTCAAGGATAGGCTCATTTGGAAATTGGAACCTAACCACCCGAGTTCTACAATCAATAGAGGCGTAACATGCATGCAATCAATCCATACGAAGAATTACATCAAAGTCTAATATGTCAAGCTCTACCAAGTCAACAAGAGTAACTATATGGGATAAGGAAATGGGACACTTCCTATATACCCTCTTAGCCACCACAGAATCACCAATAGGGGTAGAGACAAAAAAAGGTTCTATTAACACTTCCAGAGGAACATTAAACCTTATTGCCACATAAGGAGTCACAAAAGATAAAGTAGCACCGGGATCTAACAAGGCATACACATCAATAAGAAAGACTTTTAACATACTGTTCACTACATCCGGGGAGCTCTCTTGGTCACCTCGGATTTGGAGAGCATAAAAGTGGTTTTGCTTTGGGGCATTGGAGTTTGAACCGTTTGGAGGAGCTAGCTTGTCCTCTCTCCCCTTAACCTTGAGCATCGTGCAATCTCTCATCTTGTGTCCACTTTTCCCGCAACTAAAGCATCCATCGGTGTCGGCTAGGCATTTACCATCATGTTTCTTACCACACTTGGCACATGTAGATCTAGCAAAAGAAGAACCACCTCCATTTCCTCCTTGAGGTTTAGGGTTAGACACCCTCTCTCGGTTAAACTTAGAAGGAGCACTAGAGGGACCTTGACCGAGAACCTTTGTTGAAATCTAGGTCGACCTTCTCCATCGGACCTTGAGTTGGAGCAATTCCCATCACCGGTTCTAGCCTTTTTCACCTCTCTATTCTTTTCCTTGAGTTTCGATTCCTCAATTTATTAAGCGTACACCATAAGCCTTGAGATTTTCAGGTCATGGAGGAGCATTGCCGTATGACACTCTTTTTCAACCATGTCGGACACACCCGACATAAACCTACTCATCTTAGCCCTTGAGTCCTCCACCATAGTTGGAGCATACTTGGAGAGTTGGGTGAACTTTAGAGCATACTCCTTAACACTCATACTTCCTTGATGAAGGTCGATGAACTCTTGAACCTTTGCTTCCCTCAACTCGAGGGGAAAGAACCTATCAATAAATGTCGATTTAAAGAATTCTCATTCTACCGGACCCGCTCCTACGGGTCTCTCTCCCTTCCACTGATCATACCCACTTGAGCCACATCTTTTAGTTAGTAGGCGGCTAACTCTACCTTCTCTTCCGGAGACAACCCCATAATAGAAAGTACCTTATAAACCTCGTCGATAAACCTTTGAGGATCGTCTTCCACTTTGGAGCCATGAAATTTTGGAGGGTTCATTCGTGCAAAATCCCTCACCCTTGAAGCAGCCGAATTCACATTAGGATTCACCAGAGCTACAAAATCTCTATTAGCTTGAGTCGTCACATCTTGAGCAAGCATTTGGATAGTCGACCTAAACTCCGCATGTGTCACATTCTCAACCAAAGGATCTATTGGAGCTTGGGGAGCTTGAGGAGGAGCTCCTTGATTTACATTGTCTTCCTCCATCCTTCTAGCATTAGCCCTTCGTGTATTCATATCCTGAAGACACAGGACAAGGATTAGGAGAGATTATTTTAGAGTTAAACTCTAAGGCACGACTTAAGAGTAATGAAGAAGTGAAATTTCCTAAACATCTTGTAGCCTCTGATTCATAAATGTGGCGTGCTTCACACTTATGAACAAGACTCTACTAGATGTGGCTTATGAGACATTATCCTAGAACCATTCTAAACCTTGTGCTATAATACCAAGTTTGTCACGACCCAGGGGTACCCCCTAGATGTAACAAGGCGTATAGAACCCCGAAGGACTCCATACAAGCCGCTTAGCTTTCATAACATAAGTATTAGAACAATAAGAGTAAAACATAATTCAAGTCTTAAAAAGTTTTTCATAAAAGAAAGCGGAAGTCTAGAATTGTCTCAATATAGCCATCTATTACAATCTCGAATGAAATAGGGCCTAGCTCATAAAACATGCCCGAAAAGGAAAAGTACATGAAAGAAACTAAAAACAAGAAATCCATCCTCGAAACCATGAGGACTCACCAAGCTCGGGAAATAAGCAAATCCAAGCTCTAGCCACAAGTATGATCACCTCGAGTATCAGACACTAAACTTGGGGAAAATGTAGGCAAAGAAGGTGTTACTACAAAAATGCACCAAGTATGGTAGACATGCACAAAAACACTAGAAATATGCAAAAAGGGACATTTAATTTGAAAGCATGCAATTTGCCAAGTTTAAACATCATATGAGATATTAGAAGTCATAAGTCATAATAATCTTTAAAAACTTTGAACTCAAATACAAAGCTTCTTGAGTAATTATAGTTCATTATTTATGTTCTTATTGTGGGAAGTAGCCTTAACCAACATGAGACCATGTGATCTATAACATGATAACCCGGTGTCTCCCACACCAAAAAGGGTTGTTTTACTTGCCTAATGTAGAACCATGAACTCTTAGCTTAAGTGGATTCACTAGCTAGATAGCCTATGGGGGCACATAGTTTATGAGATACGGAGATTGGTACTAGAAACCCGGACTCAACTGACGTAGAAGTATTCCATCTCATGATACATAAATGGGAAGCCAGGACTCAACTAACGTAAAAGACTTCCATCTAATTTCAATATCCACTCGGTGCTAAGCTTAAACACAGCGGAATACTTATTAAGTCTTACAAAATTCATGTCTCATGGAAGGATGTTCTTGACAACCAACTCAAGTTAGTTCATTTGGATAGCTCTTATTCATTGATTCAATTAGGTGAGAATAGCCTTTCAACCTAAGAATCCTTTTTATGTGAGAAAACCTTTCACATCATGGTTGTAAGTGATTCATGAGAATAACCTTTCAATAACACAATGACACAATCAACATTGACACTTTACTCTCAAAGCACCCTTATAGCATTTACATAAGTTTCATAAGATCATGTATAAACTCATACTTTGCCCTTCCAAGGTTCAAAGCCACTATCAATCACCAAATCTAGAATTTAAGCATTAGATAGGGATTCCATCATAATTTCATGTTATTCTATTACTTCATACTTTATATCATAAAAACTCCTCTTTCACAATCAATAACCCAACCTATGAGATCACAATTTGGAAAAACATGGGGGTTTGCATGGGTTCATAAGGGAAAAATCATAAAAGCAATGTAGATAATCAATTCATGAATATTTAGACATAATTAAACCATTAAAATCAGTAAATCAAAGAACCCGTGGTGAATGAAGAACACCCTAGCTATTTGGGGAATTCTACCATTTGAAATTGAAGATTTGAGAGGGCTCCATGGGTGAAAGCTACCCATGGATGAAAGATACCCATGGATGAAAACCACCATACCTCAATCATAATGCCCAAAGAAATTGATTTGTAAAAGCCTTCTTTTGAAACCCTTGTTGAATCTCCTTCTTCTTCTTGTTCTTCTTCTTTGAGTTTTCTAGAGAGAGAATTTTTTTTGAGAGGATGAACTTTGAGAATTGATATGGGTTTTGGAAATAATGAGTTGAATAGGTTGGGTTTTAAGTGAAATGACTTATATAGGGACCCTAAACTTACCCAAAATGACTTCACTTTAATTGGACTAAAACCAAAATTACCCAAAACACCCTTCACATTAAGTGACCTGCCCAGGGACCACGAGAGGCCCCACGAGCTATGGTCCCCTCCGTGGACCTTGAGGCACTGGCTAGGCAACAAGTGCCTTTAGCCCATAAGCCCAATGCATCTTCACGAGGGGCTCTACGAGCCGTGGTCCCTCTCGTGGGCGTTGAGGCAGTGGCTTGCCATCATACCTTGACCTCTCAAGTGGTGAAGGCATCACCACGAGCCTTCCCATGAGCAGTGGTCTTCACCACTGGCCGTGAAGTGGCTCATGGAGATGAGCCAATGTTGGGCAGCCTTAGGGAGGCTACTGCCTCACCACCACGAGTAGCACTATGGGGCGTGGTGACAACCACGAGCTGTGAAGGCTCACGTGGCATGGTGGGCAGTGCCTTGGGATCGTTGGGCAGCCTTGTCCCCTTTCCCTTGGCTCTTGCCCTCTCTCCCTTTGCCCTAGGCCACCTTCATGACTCTAACTCTCACATTTAGCTCTAGTTTATCCTACTAATTTCCGGGGTGTTACACTGTGTTACGTCAAGGGGGTAGCCTCGGGGCATGACAAAAATATAATTGCTGGGACTTTCCTTACCCATAAGCGTGTCATCTCGATATCAAACCACTCCCTTGTAGATACGATGAAATCACTAAATCTCATTTAGAATCCTTAGGATACACTTCACAACCTAAACACATTAATACCGTACCAAAGATTCACCACTAAAATTTCCCTTATAAACAATACTTAACACTTAGTAATAAGCTAGTTGGTTTCTCAAATATAAATGAAACATCGAATGTCATTATACAAGTTGGTAATACAGCTGATAACTCTTAAGTAGTTAGTATTCACTTTAAACAATCGACGTATCCACTTTCACATACCATGAAAATCTATTGAAAATCTACAAGATCCACTACTACAATACCTCATACCTATTGAAAAGATCATAGACAAATAACTCATACATTTCTACCCATCGAGTAGTTGCAAAACATTATTAAGTTTGTCCAGTCTCTAACCCAAAGGGATATGCACTCTTTCAGAAATCGAGTCGATGGAAGAAGTAACACACTCCATAAATCTAACTAAGTAAGCATAGATACTATTATAGTAGTCGTATAATGACCCTCTTTGATATACACTCAATCTATGAAATCGTAGTAGATATTCTGACTTCATTTGGCGTAACTTCATTCTCATTCTTCGCTAACAATCTATACATGTTATGACAACTATACTAACTGTATTTTCTAACGTTACAATGTTCGTTATCTAGCCATCTTTTTAATCATTCCACTTCCAATTGTCAAAACAATCCAGATATAGCCTATACCACACAATTACTGATCCCACTACTAGATAACTAGCCTACAAAATATAAGACACTCATGAAGTCGCTTAAACCACTATTCAACCTAATCTTTCAAATATCATCAAAATGCATCAACGAGTCATCACCTTATCAACCCTTTCAAATTATGAAATATTCTAAATCTGACCACACATCCTTTCCTTAAGTATATCACTTCAAACTTAGTACCAGATCTAATATCCACGCAATACACCACACCAACTACTCACAGGAGGAACTACACACGAGTCATCACATAATGAGAGAGAATGGAATGAAGCGATAAAAATTAGCACGGACTAAGGATGCACGATAGAGATTCAAGAAATGAAGATTTTCCCTAAAAGTCACCATGCCTTCTCAAAGATAAGTACAGACATCTCTGTACCGATCCTTGAGACTCTACTTCTAATCGCCGTGTATACATGTAAGACCTATGAACCTGATGTTCTGATATCATTTTTTCACGACCAAAAAATAGATGTGATGGCACTCGTCTTATCCCACCAAGACAAGTCAGCCTAAAACCCAACTAATACGATGAATGCGGAAGTAAAACAAGAATAAAAGTTAAATACTATAAAATAATACATAAATTTATAGACAACTTAAATATACCCCCAAAACATGGTTGTCACTTGCACAAACCTCTAATGTATTACACTAGAATTAAAAGAAACATAAGTCTCAAATGATGTTATCTCTAAAATAGAACAAGATCATACATAGGAGTAAAAAGTTCTGCTGAGATGATAAATAGCTACCTCACAAATCTCCTTAGGAAGCCTCAAACAAGAAGTGGAAAGAGACTATCATAAAGATCTGGGATCGTAACCTAAAAAATTGTAGATTACCTAACCACACAGTACTCACCACTTGATTCTAAATTTTGAAGGTTACGAGCCCGATCTTCATGATACTCTCTTTCTACTTCTTGTCTGAGGCTTTCTAAAGAGATTTGTGACGTAGTTGTTTATCATCTCAGAGGACATTTTTACTCCTATTTATGATCTTATTCTATTTTAGAGACAACATCATTTAAGACTTACATTTCTTTCAATTCTAGTGTAATTTATTAGAGTCTTGTGCACATGACAACCAGGTTTTGGAGGTATATTAAAGTTGCTTATAAATTTCCAGAATTATTTTATAGTATTAAATTTTATTCTCGTATTACTTCTGCATTCACCGTATTAGTTGGGTTTTAGGCTGACTTGTCTTGATGGGATAAGACGAGTACCATCAAATCCATTTTTGGGCCGTGACAAAATGGTATTAGAGACCCTGGTTCGTAGGTCATACGTGTATACATGTCGAGTCAAAGTAGAGTCTCGAGAATTGGTACATAGACGTCTGTACTTAACTTCGTGTCACGACCCAGGGGTACCCCCTAGATGTAACATGGCGTATAGAACCCCGAAGGACTCCATACAAGCCACTTAGCATATCATAACATAAGCAATAGAACAATAAGAGTAAAAATGCATTTCAAGTTTAAAATTTTCATAAAAGAAAAGTGGAAGTCTAGACTCTAAGTCTCAACATAGCCATCTATTACAATATTCGAAGTGAAAAGGGACACAGCCCATACAACATAGTCCGAAAAGGAAATACAAGAAATGAACTACAATGAGATAACATCCGTCCTCGAATCATGAGGACTCACCAACAAGCTAGGAGAATAAGCAATTCCAAGCTTTAGCCACAACGATGATCACCTTGATAACTGGATCCTATAATTGGAAAAAATGTAGGAAAAGTAGGCGTTAGTACAAAAATACACTAAGTATGATAGATATGCATAAAAATATTGAAATCATGCTAAAAGGGACATTTTAGTTGAGTGCATGCAATTTACTAAGTTTGAACATCATTACGAAGATAGTGGAAAAGTATAAGTCATAAGTGTAGTCAATACATGGATCATCATAACATAAGAGAAACACTTCATAAATACCCTCAAAGCATAGTTGTGCAATGCATGAATAACACCCCAAAAATCTTACTCACGCTAAGTAAACCTCTTTAGGCCTATATTCATATTCATTACCTTTAAGATCTTGGAACCTCATATAAAAGCTTCTTAAGTAACCATAGTTCATAATTCATATTCTTGTTCTTATTATTGTTGTTGTGGGAATAAGCCTTAACCGACATAGACCATGTGAGCTTAACATGGAATCCGGTGTTACCCACACCAAAAAGGGTTGTCCTACTTGCCTAAGGTAGAAGCATACTCTTAGCTTAGGTGGATCCACTAGCTAAATAACTTATGGGGGCACATAATTTATGGGATAAGGAGATTGCTACTAGAAACCCGGACTCAACTAAGGTAGAAGGTATCCATCTCATGATACATACTTTGGTAACCCGGACTCAACTAGCGTAAAGGCTTCCATCACATATTCAATATCTACTCGGTGCTAAGCATTACTTCCCACAGAGTTCATATTAAGGCTTGACTTAAGTTCATATTTATGGAAGAATGTCTTGACACTCAATCCAACATAATTCATAACATAGCTCATAGATCATGCTGAGAATAACCTTTAACCGTCCATGTTTTCATATAGATTCTATAGGTGAGAAAGCCTTTCAACCCTAGAATCATCGTACTGTGATAAAACCTTTCACCTCATATCATAATCATACATAAGTGTGTATATGAGAATAACCTTTCAACAACACAACAACTAGATCATAATCATATTCACTTCCCTCTCAAAGTGTTCTTAAAGCATAGACAAGGACTTCATAAACATGCATAATATCATAATTTTTCCTTTCAAGGATCAAAGCTCATACCGAATCAACACATCTAGAATTCACTACGTTAGACATGGATATTAACATAATTCAAGTAACCCAATTACTACAAGCATAATCTCATAATATCCTTCTTTCATCCACAAACCCACATCACAAGATCATAATTGGGAAATATGGGGATTTCATGGGTTCTTGTGGATTTCAACATAAAACCCATAATAAATCAACAATTCAATCATAATATAAAGTAATTCAAGCATTAGAATCGTTTTTGAAAAGAATTCATGACTTTGGAATCAAACCCTAGCTTTTGGGGATTTCTATCTTTGAAATTGGAGTTTTGAAAGGGGTCCATGGATGAATTCTATCCAGGGATGAAGAGATACCATACATTATCAATGAAACCGAATGAATTTGAGAAGAAAACCTTGCTCCTTGAATCCTAGCTCCAACTTCCTTCTTTTTCTTCCTTGAAGTTCTAGAGAGAGAATTTCTTTGGTGAGGATGAAGTTTTGGAATTGATTTGGGTTTTAGAAATAATGAGGTAGATGACTTAATTTAGTGGTATAAAATCCTTATATTGGTGATCTAATTTAGGCTAAAATGACCTCACTTAATATTAATTAAAACCGAAAAACCCCAAAGTACCCCTAAACTAACTCCTCAAAACAGTCCCCAGGTCACCACCCACGACCCTCAGAGACGGACCGTGGTTGGACCCACGGCCCGTACTGGTGAAGCGTGGGTAGGGTTCAGAGAGCCTTATTTCAGGGCCTTGACCTACGACCCCTCACCCACAGGGGTGGACTGATCCACGAGGCATAGGTCCCCTCCGTTGGACACTGTCCAGGAAGTTTTCTAGGGTTCCTCCTCAAGGACCCATGGTTTGTCCTTGGGGGTGGTACCTTGACGTTCTAACACGAAACCCTTTATTTGTTAGTACAGAGAGTTTCATTCATGACTCTAACCCTCACTTTAAGCTCTAGTTTAGCCTACTAATTTCCGGAGTGTTACACTTCGAGAGGCTATGGTGAATTTTAGGAAAAAAATCACTTCTTGAATCTCTATCATGCATCCTTTGTCCGTTATGATTTTTATCGCTTTATTCCATTCTCTCTCACTTATGTGATGACTCGTGTATAGTTCCTCATGTGAGTTGTTGGTGTCGTGTATGGCATGGATGTTAGATATGGTACTAAGGTTGAAGTGATATATTTAAGCAAAGGATGTGTGGTCCGATTAAGAATGTTCAGCAATTTGAAAGGATTGATAAGGTGATGACTCAATGATGTATTTTGACGATATTTGAACGATTAGGTTGAACAGTGGTATAAGGGATCGGACCTCATGAGCATCTTATTATTTTTTAGGCTAGTCATTTAGTAGTAGGATCAGTACTTGTGTGGTATAGGCAATATCTGGAGTGATTTTTTATAACGCTCAACTACAACTCATCTAATACTAGGTGTAGGCGATCATAATCTAGTATAAACCCAATGATGATTTGGGGTCGATCCCACAGGGAGTGATACAAGCTAGAATTCAATTACGAAGTTATAAATGTGTTCTAAACGATTGTAGGAATAGAAATTATCAAAATCATTCAATTAAATCTAAGGAGTTGACAACCAGTGTCAAATAGGGGGTTAAGGTTTGTCAATTAACAACTAAGAAAAACAGGGGAGTAATCAGATAGATAAATGATACTTGGGGATGTGATCGATTAAAGATTAATGCCGCTATATGGGTAATTGTAATTTACTGACAATTGCTGAATCTTAGTGTGTAGGCTAGACTATAGATGCAATAGCTTTCTCTCGAACAACTATTACGATTCAAGTGAGTTCTCTTGAAACTCGACAAGCATAACACTATAATCAGCCCAATACCTCAATTTTCTACTCTCTCGAGCTAGATGGGTAGGATCGAGTTAATATTCACTCTCTCGTACTGAGTTCACAACAACCCAATCACTATAATTATCAATCGAGAACCTTAGTTCTAAAACCTCTTTCTCAAGCAAGCCCAGAACACTAAATTAGAACTGCATTTCCAACTACAATTCATGGGTTAATACACAGTTATCAATCAAACCCACTTCAAATCAGCATTTAAATCAGTAAACAACAATACCCATAAGCTAATTAGCGCAAATAATCACATGATCACACCCCCAAGAATGGGGGCTTTATCCACACATTATAAAAAGGAAAAAATCAATACCAATTACGTTCTCCATAATCTGGGTATTGCAATCCAAGTCTTTACAATGACCCAAAATTCTCAATATCAAAAACCCAACTCAAAATCTACTAGAAAACTCCTAAAATTAAGTAAAACAATGTCAAAAACTAAAGTTCCAAGCTCAACAATGGAAAAATTACTCATGATATGATTGGACTCCTTTTTCTTCTTTTTGAAATTCAATTTATATGATCTCAAATTCTGGCTTTTAGGGTCACTAGGTGGATTTAGTCGGGCATCGCCAACCAGGTCGGCGATGCACGAAGTGAAGCATTTCATCGCCGTCTTGCTTTGCCCATTTAACCTCAGAGTTCTATGACTTTGAGTGATCAGGATCGAAGTCGTTGATCCATTCGGTGGTCCGCCGACTGTCCATTTACGTTACCAAGTTGGTTTCTCCCTAGGGCTGGCAGTCTGGAACTTTTGGCGAGCTGAAGTGCCACTCGGTGAGTCACCGAGTGGCTTTGGCGATTCTCAATTTTTACTGTCTTCAGCCATTTTCACTCCTTTATGCCCGATATTGTCCTTGCCTTGCTCTTTAGACTTTATATCTGCATATTATCATTAAAACATCAGTTCAGAGCACAAAATAGGCATCGACGACGTATAAACTATGAATAACAAGCCCCAAATGAGTCGAAATCCCAGACTCATCAACACCCCCAACTTAAACTTTAGCTTGTCCTCAAGTAAAACACAAGATCAATCAATTCAATAAGGATGTCTACAAACAGTGCTACTCAAGACTCAACACGAGTGCACATAAGAGGTTCAAACTATACATACAATATTCAATTGTGCACCCTAAGTTTCAAACTGTGACTAACCATCATCAAACAGAACTCAAGCTCACAATGCTCGCTTCAAATGCAAGTTCAAGCTTAACAAAAGCATTTGAATGCGCTTACACCAAGAATGATTCCACGCTCACACAAAGATTATCAACAAATTATAATTTTGGAATCAAATACAACTCTCACACTCCCAAAGATGAACACGTGCATGACTCCACCCATAGGCTTGCCCTTATTTTCCAATCAACATAATTTTCAGCTCACTTAAGATCACAAAGGTCTTTCAAAGCTTGTAATGGGCCTGAGTGTAAAGGTATGACTATTCTGGTTTAGTGACTTCTTTCTTGATTAAGTATGGCCTGAAATTCACTTTTTATCCTTCTCTTTAACAATCTATAATGTTCACAACCCACCTTATTGGTTATTTAAGCACGACTCATTGGATACCCTACTTCTTTTCCTCATTTCACAATCTTTATTTCACAAACTCTTCTCTTTTTCAATCTTTTTTCATTTTCACCTTTTTGTTTTCTTTCTTTTTTTTTTATATGGAGGGGTTCCATGTTTTTCAATACGATCCTTCAAAGGTGGATTTTTCACATTCCTTGATTTACCTTCTTTTTCACCAGATCCCCAACTTAGGCTTTTGGCCTAAGTTGGCTATTCAAACGAACCAATACTTCATGAAGGTTATAGGTGATGGAACAAAGAGGTCAAAGTTGTTCAAGTTTCTTCCAAATAAAAGGGTAGGCTCAAAAGGTGCCAAACTAGGTTCACACTCTCACAAGGTAGCCACAAAGAGGTATAATATCAATTTTCGGTTCACTCTTCCCAAATTTTTCCTAAGATCATTTCAATCGCTTCCTTTCATTAATCAATTGGACTAACGGGGGAAGTTCTAGGTATCATCAAGCACATAGTTCAAGACAACCTCATCACACATGGAATTCGACACAATCATCAAACAAGACTCTACAATTTTCAGCTAGCATGCAACGATCAGCATAAGAGATCAGCTCAACAGCCGGATAGTCACAACGAGATGCAGGAGTTCACATATGACCTGTGTAGCTCAATTTGCCTCATCGTAGCCACACACTCATATCGTTCAATTGAGAGCACTATTCAAGTCATCGGTATTGATCAAAACTAACACTCAAAATTGCAAGAGAACAACCACATTCAAACACATCAAGATGTGGTTTAATAATCGGTTCAAAACCATTTGCAATGTAAAACAAAGGACGACACGATGAATCAACACAATATATATATATAAACCCAAGATAGGATCTACCATTCATAAAAAAACATAGCAAGTAACCACAAAACAACCCAAAAGAGATGGGTATATTAATACCTCACCCCGCCAAATTAGTCTAGCAGTTGTCCTCAAATGCAAAGAAATAGAGAAATAAAACACGATAAAAACAGAAAGGGAGTAAAAAATCCTTCTGCCAGGCTAAGCCTGGGTGAACTCTGCATATCTTTGACTCCATCATCGTGGGCATCAGTGCCTGGTGCAACAACATCCTTGGAGCAGAGCCAACCATCGAAGTATCCCTAAGTGATGCCTCAACAGCCGTCTGAACCATGGACCCCTCAAGGTCCTCCAGATCATCGTACATAGCCGCATCACGGACACCCTGCTCCTCCTCATCAGTCTCAGCCTCAAACTCAACAGTTGCATCCTGTCTATCAACATCTCCAGTCGTAGTAGCCAGAGAAATCTCTGAACTGGTAGGGACATCTGTACTCGGGATCTCAGGAATCTCCACCGTAACAAACAACATAGAGAGTCGGTGGACTTCAGCTCATCCACATCTCTCCGCAACCCCGCAATATCGGCCTTCAAGGCCGTCACCACATCTGAAGTACCTCGGCCCTGCTCACAAGCCTCTACCCTCATAGTGAGGGAATCCAATGCAAACCTGTGGCCATCAATCAACTCCCGATACCCTCTCATCTCAGACCTAATAGGTTCCAAGGAAGCAACAATCGCCCTCTCTATCAATCCAGGCATAACGGCCTCAACCCTAGAGACACGTACATCCTCAGATTGAGCCAGATGGCACATCTTGTATTACATGGCCGGGGTGATAGAGGGTCAGGAAAAAGCAGCAGCAGCAGCAGTAGGAGGAGGGGGTAAAATAGATGGGCCAGGAGAAGCAGAAGTAGATGGGCCAGAGGTACCTGTAGGCTCACTAGCCTGAGGAGGGAGAATTTCCTCTGTCGGCAACATATCAACATTAACTAGAGGGGATATATCCACCGGTGTAGCTCTCTTCCTATCGGCCTTATCTCGCATGTACTTGGCCTCGATCCGTCAGATTTCAGTAGAGGAAGTGGAAGTCACTTCCATATCAGTCTTCTCATTCATAGGGACACGAGCACGCCTGCATAGCTCAGTGATCAGCACCGAAAGGGAAGAGAAGTCTGACTCTTCTTGGCACTCATGGCCATCTCTTGCTCAATGAGAAGACCCAAGTTTAGCTTCTTACGATCCAAGATACAGCCCACACACGCAGCCTTTGGATGCCTGAGGAAAGATTGTTTCTGTCAAAGCATAATGGTGTTTCTAATAAACCCGAACCAGTATCTGGCAGCCACGTTCATGTCCTTCTTCTCAATAGGCACACCTGCCTCAATCTAGCTTGGTGTCCTATCAGAGATTATAGGTGCTAGCTAACCCTTTAAATTATCGAAGGTCTTCTTCTGGATATTTTCGATTTAATAGTGCATGATGTTCAGTGTAGACCGGAGCACCTTATTTATATCTGAGCTACTGCACTTCACCTTCTTCCCCCGAACTACTACAAAGTCAACTGGCTTGAATGCGCTGGCCTTTTTCTTTCCCTTCCGTACCTGCTCTCCATATGCTGAGTAAAATTCCCAGACCCAAGTAGGAATATAAGGGCCTCGGGGCTTTATAAAAATCTTGAACTTGTGGAGTTCAAAGTACTCTACACCTCTAGGTACCGGTCTACCACATACTCAGTAGACAACCGCTTCTCTTCTAGAATGGTCCTCAAACCCTCGGCCTTTAGTCTGTTGAGTGACCGGGGTGGAAGAGCCTAAACTGGTGGAGGGGCTTGCACTAGTGTCTGAGCTGGAGCTTGAGGAGGAGGAGGAGTAGGAGGCACCGGGATCCTAGACGGATCATTCATCAACTTGGAGCAAAGTTTCACTCTCCTAGCTTATAAGAGCTGGTCATCTTCTGGATCAGAGATGGAGTCCAGAGAACTGCCTTCAGAGTGGCCCTCACTCTCGGAAGTGGTGAGGTGAGTGGCACAAACTCCCTCACTGTCGGAGCTCTCCTCCATTGGTGTGGGTTGTACAGGGCCTTTGTCCTTTCCCTTTCCTCCTTTTGTAGGAAGTTTAGACATCGTGGCCCGGGAGGCTGCAGCCTCCTCATTGATGACTATCCCTCTAGCCCCCTTTTGGGGTGGTTGGTTTCTTCCTGCGACTTTAGGTCTAGCCATACCTGTAAAACAAAGTTGAAAACGTTAGACTTAGTTCAAAAAAAAAATCAAAGTGTAATAGTTGCAGGAAGATGCGTTGAATCACTCGGTGAGTCGCTGACACCATTCGGTGAGCCAAATCGGGCTCGCCGAATGTTACAGAGTAAATTTAGCAAAAATTCAGAACAGGTTGGCGATGCTCAGGGCCTTTCTGTGAATCGCCGACACCATTCGGCGACTAGATGTAGCTCGTCAAATGTTATAGAACAATTTCAGGACTTTGGGGAGCAAAAGGGTTATTAGAAGGGACTTTCAGTGAGTCGCCGAGTGAACTCTGTGAGCTCAGGCATATCGCTGAAAGTTGGAAAACTTAGACCTCAAACATGGAGAATTAAAAGGCGATCTAGGGGGTTTTAGGGGAACCACCAAACTACTTGGCGAGCTCGACCCAGCTCGCCGAATAGTCCAATCTGCCATATTTTCACCATGATCTTCAAAATCTAACCCGTAGCGCATGAAAACAAAATTAAGCTATTATTCTACGTAATTAGGCTCAGACCCATACTACCCATGCCAACGGGGTACTCAGACTTCCCCCGATTTGGCCAAATTGGCCAAATAACTTCTTTTGCCCTAAAGAATGACGTCAACCGCTCTATCATTAGGCAAAATCCGACAATCAACATAATTCAGGGTTACTCAGACTTCACCTACACTAGACCCACACTAAATTCAACACAACCCACATATTTAACAAGTAAAAACACGGGATTTCACAATTTAAGGCCAATTAACATCAATTGAAACTAAATACGAGCAAGCAAAAACGTCACACATTCAACAAATCATAATTATGCACATAGAACAACCACAAAATGATCATGCATTCGATTTCACCAAAATGTAAAGCCGGGCTTTGGAAAACCAACCTTAGATGCAGAGAATTTTAAAATCTAGGCTAGAAACGACTAAAAAAATCCTCCTCGGGTTATCGATCCCACACAAAAAGCAAGTAAAATAGTACTAGAGTAAGAATATACGCGGTTGTGAAAGTTTGAAAGTCGTAAATTATGAAAATGAGGGAGATTTTTGAATTTAAAACAGTTTGGCCTTTTGACTCTTCAGTTCGCGTGCCAGTCGATGACCATAACTTACGTCGCTGAACCACTCGGTAATGTGCCGAATGGTACTTTGGCCCGCCGAGTTTTACAGAACCTCTAGGTAACTAGAGTGTTCAAACGGAGATCCATATGGGGCTTGCCGACCTATTCGGTGAGTCACCGACTGATTCCTGGGCTTGCCTCATTGCTCTTTTTCCAAAAATCTCAACCTGTCAACCTACACATACAACACCTGTTATTCAAATAACAATAATAAAACTTAAACACTTGGGTTGCCTCCCAAGAAGCGCCTTATTTAACGTCGTGGCACGACATGGATACGCTTTTAAGTTTCATTTTTCGGGTTAGCTAAGGTATCACTTGGTAGACCCCCTTTTGGCCTTGGGTTCAAATAAGATGAAATTTGACCCATATACGTTTCCAGCTGTTTGATGGACATCGAGTGAGAGGTAACCGTCTGGGTTAGTAAGGAGACGTCATCTTTCATTTCTTTAAGCACTTTGTCTGACCTTTCAACTTTATTTAGAATCCGTTCAAGTATATCTTCCGTGCGAAAGTTCTTTAGGTCACCCCTTTGCTATTTCAGCTTTTGACGCTCATAGGGAGGAACGTATCTCTCCTTGTCACCATCTCGTTCCTTCCAATTAGTACAACGATCATGCCCTTGCCCGGCCTTGGGTAGTTCGGGCAAAAACCCCCTCCTTGATTTGCAAGGAAATTAACTTCCTCATTATATTGAGCCTCTAAGTGTGTATCATCGGGGTTTACCCCACTAACACCCACAACATTCACAGCTTTAGAGCCACTACCCATCAAGTCTTTTAGAGAAAAGATCCAATTGGGTCATCATTGTAGCCATGTTTTGGTCTCACTTTTGGTCTTTTTCTATCTGCTCCTTTGTCATCCTAAAAGTTAAAGGAGACACCTGATCCTCCCGAGTATACCAAGCTCGGTTTATCTTCGTCATCCCATTAAGGAGAACTGACGCTATCTCAAAAAGTTGTTTCATAATACCTCCTTGAACAAGTTGATCAGCCACACCTTTGTTCACCGTGTCTAGACTCCGGTAGAAGTGTTGTAACAACACGTTGTTTAGCAGCCCGTGAGTCAGACATTGAAGTAGCAACTTCTGAAATCTCAGCCACTTCTCATGGATTGGCTCACCCTCTAACCATTTAAATCCCTGAATATTGTCTCTTAATGCCATCATCTTTGAAGGAGGCTAAAACCTTATGAAGAATGCCTCGATAATTTCATCCAAGATGTTATAGAATCCCTCGGTAGATCAGCTAACCATTTGGTCGCTTCCCCCATCAAAGAGAAAGGGAACAACCGGAGACGGACTGACTCTTGTAAGATGTTTTTGAATGAGAACGGACCACATACGTCCACAAATTTCTGAATATGATCATGGGGATCCACATGAGCTAGTCCTCCAAATAATCCTTTCATTTGCAAGAGTTGCAACATCGTTCTCGTCACTTGGAAGAAAGCATTCCCCACAACCTAACGTAAATGGATAGCACCTACGCCACCCAATTGAACTGGTTCATTTACATCATTAAGATTCTCGATGTCATCTTGGTGGCCCAGTTGGCTACCATTACTTCTGTTCAAACTCATTTCTTCACCTGTTCACAAACAACCAACAACAAATACAAAAAAAAGTAAGTTGATTAGACTACAAACAAGATTAGATCAAAACTATACTTCAATAACAGAATTCTAAACACCATTCCCCGACAGCGGTGCCATTTTTTTTATAACGCTCAACTACACCTCATCCAATATTAGGTGTAGGCGATAAAAATTTAGTATAAACCGAACAACGGGTTGGGGTCAATTCCATTGGGAGTGACACAAGCTAGAATTCAATTACGAAGTTATAAATGTGTTCTAAACGATTGTAAGAATAGAATTTATCGAAATCATTCAATTAAATCTAAGGAGTTGACAACAAGTGTCAAATGTGGGGTTAAGGTTTGTCAATTAACAACTAAGAAAAACAAGGGAGTAATCAGATAGATAAAGGATACTTGGGGATGTGATAGATTAAAGGCTAATTCTATTATATAGGTAATTGTAATTTACTAACAATTCTGAATCTTAGTGGGTAGGCTAGACTATAGATGCAATAGCTTTCTATCAAAGAACTATTACGATTCATGCGAGTTCTCTCAAACCTCGACAAGCATAACACTATAAGCAGCCCAATACCTTAATTTATCTACTCTCTCGAGTTAGATAGGTAGGATCGAGTTAAGATTCACTCTCTCGAGCTGAAATCACAACAACCCAATCACTACAATTATCAATCGATAATCTTAGTTTTAAAACCCCTTTCTCAAGCAAGCCCAGAATACTAAATTAGAGCTGCATTTGCAATTACAATTGATGGGTTATTACACAGCTATCAATCAAACCCACTTAAAATCAGCATTTAAATTAGTAAACAACAATACCCATAAGATAATTAGCGTAAATAACCACATGAACACACCCCCAAAAATGGGGGTTTTAGCCACACATATAAAAAGGAAGAAATCATCACCAATTACATTCTCCATAATCTAGGTATTGCAATCCACGTCTTTACAATGACCCAAAATGCTCAATATAAAAAACCCAACTCAAAATCTATTAGAAAACTCTTAAAATTAAGTAAAACAATTTCCAAAACCAAAGTTCCGAGCTCAACAATGGAAAAATTACTCAAGATATGACTGGACTCCTTTTTCTCCTGTTTGAAATTCAATTTATACGGTCTCAAATTATGTCCTTTAGGGTTACTCAATGGATTTAGTCGTGCATCGCAAACTAGGTCGGCGATGCACCAAGTGACACGTTTCCTCATCGTGTTGCTTTGCCTCTTTAACCTCAGAGTTCTGTGACTTTAAGCGATTAGGATCGAAGTCACCGATCCATTCGGCGGTCCGCCGACTGTCCATTCCCATAGCCTAGTTGGTTTATCCCCAAGGATGTCAATCTGGAACTTTAGGCAAGCTAAAGTGCCAGTCGGCGAGTAGCTGAGTGGCTTTGGCGATTCTCAGCTTTTACTGTCTTCAACCTTTTTCATCTTTTTCACTCTTTTTTGCCTGGTATTGTCCTTTCCTTGCGCTTTAGCCTTTATATCTGCAAATTATCATTAAAACATTAGTTTTGAGCACAAAATAAGCATCGAGGACGTTAAAACTATGAATAACAAGCCTCAAATGAGTCGAAATCCCAGACTCATCAGTTTGAAAATTGGAAGTGGAATGATTAAAAGGATGGCCAGGTAACGAACATTGTAACTTTAGAAAATACAGTTAGTTTAGTTGTCATAACATGTATGGATTGTTAGCGAATAATAAAAATAAAGTTGCGCCAATTGGAGTCAAAATCTCTACTACGATTTCATAGATTGAGTGTTTATCAAACAGGGTCATTATACGACTACTATAATAGTATCTATGCTTACTTAGTTAGAGTTATGGAGTGTGTTACCTATGCCATCGACTTGATCTTTGAAAGAGTGCATATCCTTTTGGGTTAGAGACCGAACAAACTTAATAATGTTTTGAAACTACTTAGAGGGTAGAAATGTATGGGTTATTTGGATATGATCTTTTCAATAGGTATGAGGTATTCTAGTTGTGGATCTTGCAGATTTCACGATATGGTACTAGTGGTATGTGAAACCGGATACATTGATTGTTAAATGCGAATACTACCTACTTAAGGGCTATCAGTTGTATTACCAACTTGTATAATGAGATTCGATGTTGCATTCAAATTTGAGAAAACTAGCTTATTACAACAGACAAAATGGGTTAAGAATTTTTTATAAGAGAAATTTTAGTGGTGAATCTTTGGTACGATATTAATGTGTTTAGGTTATGAAGTGTATCCTGAGGATTCTATGAGATTTGGTGAATTCATCGTCAGCTCTGTGGAGTGGATTGATATCGAGATGACAAGCTTATGGGTAAAGAAACTCCCAGCAAGTATATTTATGTGAAGGAAATTGCGTATTTTAATAAGAAAGTGTGTATAAATTAGCTTAGTCCTTTGAATTTGGTTGGTATAACTGGGTTTAACGTATCACGTTGATGATAAGGTTGACTTCGAGATGATTGCAGTGCCTAATGAGGATACCGATAATAATAGTTCATGATGGATTATGATCAAGATGCAACCTTATGATAAGGAATTTCAGTGAAATGGATTCAGAATGATAATGCCTACTTGTGAGTATCTAAGATTATGATTTGCTACTATTTGGTGAGTAGTATGGTCGTATTGAAAGTTGTAGGAGTTGTTAGGACACCGCTCCAATGAAATAAAAAGAAGCTAGAGTCATGATGAAAATAATTAGTGGGATATAGTGTAGCCTTCGGAAGGAGGCGACAACAATGATATTTACTCTGATTGTATTGGCCAGTGATGTATCTTTAGAATGAGTGGAAAGAGAGTATCATGAAGATGTGGGCTCGTAACCTACAAAAATGTAGAAGCAAAAGGTGAGTACCAAACCACACGGTACTCAGCAAGTAAACTTCTAAACACAAGCTAAGGGAAAAGAATACGGGTACTCCTGACACCCCAACCGAACCTACAGAACTACAACTTGTATAAAAACCAGTCCAAACTAATAGTTCACAATTTACATAGCACATATCTGAATAACAATCCAACAATTACAGATTAGCAACACACGAGATCAAGTTCACCAATCACAAGCTCCACAAAAAGGCACTCACAAGTTCACAAATTATATAGATATGCAATGCAATGAAATTCAATACCAAGTATAGTGATGCATGTATGTCCTAACCATACACACCCACTATCTCACAGTCCGGAACCTATGGGGGACATATCTATCCATGCATTGTAACACCTCAGACCTATCAGACCAGGAAAATAGAAAAAATTGGTGAACCACGGCAGGGTTTACAGACCGTGAGAGAAACCACGCTCCGTTGACCTGCTCGTGGTTCACACCCAGCAAAACTTGGGGGACCACAGAGCCCTACACGGGCTGTGGACCACCACACAAGCCGTAGGAAGGCTCGTGGATGCAAGGCAGAGCCACCAGGGCTCAGACATCAGACCATGGAGCCCTCCACGGGCCGTGGTCTTGATGACGGGCCGTAGGAGGGTCCATCGTCCTTCTGCCAGCAGACCCCCAGCCCGAGTGAAGAATCACGGTGGCCTTCACGATCCGTGGTCCTTCACAAGGGCCGTGGTAGGGCTCGTGGATGGACCACCCAGAACCAGTAGACCATGGCCAAGAACCACGACCCACTTGACGGCCCGTGGTCCCAACGACGGATCGTCAGTGACGCCGTGGTCGGCCCTGGTCAACTTTTAAGTTAGGTCATTTTGGTCTTTTCCCGTATGCTTTGGGTATTTAAACAATGTCATTTAATACCTAAACTACATTGTTTTACTCAGTTTAAGCCTAATAACCTAGTCAGAACCTAACCAAAACCTTTATTCACCAAAATTCATTGAAATTAGAGCAAAAAGAAGGGGAAAGTTGACCATCCCTCTCAAGAACACACAGAAGGTTTTCTTCACGTTCCTGCCCCGAAATCGAAGGATTTCTCCATAGATTTCATCACCAGGTATGTGGGATTTTAGTAGTGGATTCATTTTATCCACTAGGTCCCTAGAATTCAGTCAGATCCTTGATGCTCCATATTTTGCTTGGCCCTAGGGTTTCTAAATCTTTGGATAATTGTTGTGATTTAGCTGCTGTAGTATTCTTAACCGAAATAGCATGTTTCTCAGAAAGTTTGTTTAGTTCCTTACATGAAACTCAGAACCCTAGTTGTGTAGATTCTATTAGTTCATGAATTACACTTTCTAGGGCAGTTAAGATAATCATGCTCTAGTTTTCGAATGTCACATTATCAGTTTATAAATGTTGCATTCTCAGATTGCATATTAGTATTTTGAGTTATTCAGTATGTCAGTTACATTTGTATCATACACATATTCAGTTGGGAGTACACTTAGCACAAAGTTGGACTAGGGTTCGGCGTACCCTCACAGTCCCAGAAATACGTGCCTCCGTAGAAGTATAAGTCCCTTCTGTTGGGCATCAAATTTAATAATCACACAGTCATGCGTTTATACCCCTGGTAAAGTATATTTAGTCCTCTCGATGGGGCGTATACATCGGACTCCACATTTAGCTCATGTGGTTTTATGTCGGTTAATAGTAGCTCCCACAGTCAGACACTTAGTGCATTTGACCAGGTTTTCAGTATATACTTCAGTAATCAGTTTAGCATGTCATGTTCATGATTAGAACTTGGTCATTGCATTCAATTTAGCTTTTCAGTTATGTTTTAGTCTTACATTCTTACTCAGTTATGTTATAGCTCAATAATGCTTTGTTCAACTTTTACGTGTATTTGTTTAGCTTAGTATCTATATCCTACATGTTCAGTATATTTCAAGTACTCATGCATACTCTGTGCTATATCCTTTCATGATGTAGGTTCATGTACTCAGCATTCAGACCGCGCTCAGTTCGATTCTCGATCAACGTTCAGCAGCTTCAATGGTGAGTCCTCATACTTCGAGGACAATAGACATACTTTCATTTCAGTATTTACATTTCAGTTTCAGTTTTGTTAGAGTTAGCTGGGGGCATGTCCCGGCAACTCAACTCAGTTAGACACTTTTCAGATCGTAGTAGAATAGCCTTGAATTTAAAATTCACCTCTCAGTTGTTATTAAACTCTTAGTATGTTTTATGTATTCAGATTAGTTGGGTTTCTCCCCATTTCATATAGCCATTGTTTTAGCTTCCGCATAGTTTATGTTTATATAGTTACCTTTCAGTATGCTTATGATATGCCAGATACAGGGTTAGCTTGGGGTCATTCATGATTCTAGGTCCCGGGTTACGTCAAGGGGGTAGCCTCGGGGTGTGAAAAACTTGGTATCATAGCGTTAGGTTTAAGATTCCTAGAATGTCTGAAAGCCGCACTATGTAGAGTCTCTTTCATGGGGGTGAAGTGAACCACATCTATGAGGGGGAGGCTATGAAATGTTTTAAGAAAAACTTCACTCTCTTTGTGATTCTTATCGTGCGTGAGTATGAACTCTATTCAATCTCCTTCTAACTCCTACTTTTCACATTTTGGAAAATGCCTCCTAGAAGAGCTAACGCAAGGAATCAGCCAGTAGTTGAAGTAGACCCATTGAATAAGCAAGTCATGCATGCCGAGTTTAGGGCTGCTTTCCAAGTACTTGCTCAGGCCATGACTACCCAGGTCAATCAGTAGGTTGTGGTTCCAACTCTGCCACAGACTAACACTACTACAGCAAGAATCCAAGACTTTACTCAGATAAACCCTACACAGTTTCATGGGTCTAGGTCAGGATGAGATCCACAAGAGTTTCTCGACGACATCTAAAAGGTAACAAACATTATGGGTGTCACTCAAGTTGAGAGTGCAGATTTTGCCGCCTATTAGTTAAAGGGAGTGGCCTATACTTGGTACCAGCAGTGAAAGGAATCTTGTGGTATTAATACAAGTCCAGAAACTCTCTCAAAACCCTTCTCAGTCTCTACTACAGTTGGTGACCCAGTTATAGCTAGATGGGTATATAGAAATGGCCCTGTCACAGTCTCTCAAAAAGTCACCTCAGCAGATCTTGTAGAGTTAGAAATGGTAGATTTTGATATCATTCTAGTCATAGATTGGTTACATTCTTGTTATGCCTCAGTCGATTGTAGAACTAAGATCCTTCGGTTTAAGTTTCCAAGTGAGCCAGTCTTAGAATGGAAGGGTAATAGTTCATTGCTATGGGTCGATTCATCTCTTACCTTCAAGCCCAAAAGATGATTTCCAAAGGGTATATCGATTATCTTGTTCAGCTTAAGGATTCAAACTCTGAAACCCCAACTCTTGAGTCAGTCCTAGTAGTAAATGAGTTTCCAGAATATCTTCCTAGAGTGCCTCCCGAAAGGGAAATCGACATCAGAATAGATCTCCTTCCAGATACCTATCCTATATTGATTCCTCCTTACAGAATGGCTCCAGCCGAGCTTAAGGAATTGAAAGAGTAGTTAAAAGACCTTCTAGATAAGGGCTTCATCAGACCCAATATCTCTCCATAGGGTGCTCCAGTGTTGTTTGTGAAATAGAAAGATGGGTCTCTCAGAATGTGCATTGACTATCGACAGTTGAACAAAGTCACCATCAAGAATAAGTATCCCATCCCCAGGATTGATGACTTATTCGACCAACTTCAGGGTGCTAGTTACTTTTCCAAGATAGACCTCAGATCCGTCTATCATCAGCTCAGAGTCAGAGATAGTGACATTCTGAAGACAACTTTTAGAACTCGGTATGGCCACTTTGAATTTGTAGTTATGTCTTTCGGACTAACAAATGCTCCTGCAACTTTCATGGACTTAATGAACATGGTGTTCAAACAGTATTTGGATTTGTTTATCATCGTTTTTATTGATGATATCCTCATTTATTCTCAGAATAAAGAGGAACATGAAAATCATCTAAGTGTTGTTCTGCAAACTCTCAAAGATCGCCAACTAATCTCTAAGTTCAGCAAATGTGAATTCTGGCTACATTATGTTGCTTTCCTTGGTCACGTGGTATCCAACAAAGGGATCCGAGTGGATTCTCAAAAAATTGAGGCAGTACAGCACTGGCCCAGACCCACCTCCCGAACAGATATCAGAATTTTCTTGGGTTTGGCTGGGTATTACAGGAGATTTGTTGAAGGATTTTCATCCATAGCTCCCCTATTGACTAAGTTCACTCAGAACAAGGTCAAATTTCAGTTGCCAGATGAGTGTGAGAAAAGTATCTCAGAACTGAAGACTAGGTTGACTACAGCTCCAGTTTTGACTCTACCAGATGGTTCAGACAGTTATGTGATTTATTGGGATGCATCCAGGGTCGGCCTAGGTTGTGTGTTGATGCAGCGAGGTAAGGTCATAGCTTATACTTCTAGACAACTTAAAGTCCATGAGAAGAACTACCCGACTCATGACCTCGAACTTGCAGCTGTAGTATTTTCCCTAAAGATTTGGAGACACTACTTGTATGGTGTTCATGTTGATGTACTCAGAGATCATAAGAGCCTCCATTATGTGTTCACCCAGAAAGAGTTGAATCTTCGTCAGATGAGATGGCTTGAATTCCTCAAAGACTGTGACATGAATGTGCTTTACCATCCATGTAAGGCCAATGTAGTGGCTGATGCCCTCAACAGGCTGTCTATGGGTAGTGTAGCACATGTTGAGGAAGAAAGAAAAGAGCTAGCCAAAGATGTTAAACGACTTGCTCACTTAGGAGTTTGCCTTACGGACACATCAGATAGTGGGGTGATAGATCAGAATGGATCAGAATGTTCATTAGAAGTGGAGGTTAAGGAAAAATAGGATAGTGACCCTACATTACTTTAGTTAAAGGGTGCAGTTCATCAGTAGAAAGTTCAAGTTTTCTCCCAAGGGGGGAGATGGTGTGCTTCATTACAATGATCGCTTGTGTGTTCGTAATGTGGGTGAGTTGAGGCAGCAGATCCTTACAGAAGCTCATTACTCCAGGTATTCCAGTCATCCAGGTGCCACTAAGATGTACCGTGATCTACGGGAAGTCTTTTGGTGGGACGGCATGAAGAGGGACATAGCAAATTTTGTGGCTAAGTTTCCTAATTGTCAACGGGTTAAGGTAGAACATCATTAACTAGGAGGTATGACTCAATATATTATCATTCCTACATGGAAGTGGGAAGTTATAAACATGGACTTAATTATGGGTTTACCTCGTACTCGTAGACAACATGACTCCATTTGGGTGATAGTGGACAGAGTTACTAAATCTGCTCACTCCTTGGTTATCAAGACTACAGATTCAGCGGAGGACAACGCCAAATTATACATCCATGAGATAATCAGGTTACATGGGGTTCCCTTGTCTGTCATCTCAGATAGAGGTCCTATGTTTACCTCTTATTTCTGGAAATCATTTTAGAAAGGTCTTGGTACTCAGGTAAATCTTAGTACTACATTTCATCCGCAGAAGGATGGTTAGGCAGAGTGTACCATTTATACCTTAGAGGACATGTTGAGAGCTTGTGTGATCGATTTTAAGGGAAGTTGGGATGATCACCTACCTCTTATAGAGTTCGCTTATAATAATAGTTTCCATTCCAGTATTCAGATGGCCCCGTATGAGGCACTAAATGGGCGTAGATGCAGGTCCCCAATTGGTTGGTTTGAAGTAGGTGAAGCAGCATTGATTGGGATAGATTCGGTTTATGAGGCTATGGAAAAATTTCAGCTCATTAGAGATAGACTAAAGACAGCCAGAGTCGTCAAAGTCCTATGCAGATGTGAGGAGAAGGGACATGGAGTTCAAAATCGATGGTTGGGTTTTCATGAAGGTATCACCTATGAAGGGGGTGATGAGATTTGGCAAGAAAGGGAAGCTCAGTCCTAGATATGTAGGTCCTTACAGAATCCTGGAAAGGGTTGGAAATGTGGCTTACGAGTTAGAGTTGCCAGCAGAATTAGCAGCAGTTCATCTAGTCTTTCACATTTCCTTGTTGAAGAAGTGTGTGGATGATACGGCATCGATAGTACGATTGGAGAGTTTGGCTGTGAAGGATAGTCTCACTTATGAAGAGGTGCCAGTAGAGATTCTTGACCGTCAGGTTCGTAGGTTGAGAAATAAAGAAGTCGCTTTAGTGAAGGTTTTGTGGAGAAGTCAGTCCGTAGAGGGAGCTACTTGGGAAGCAGAAGCAGCCATGAAGGCCAAGTATCCTCATCTCTTCCCTTCCGATTATGTTTCACCTTGAGGTAATAGATCCTCTCCACTCTCTTAGTTTACTCTTGAGTAAATTCAATCTTAGTATCATGTTCCTTCAGTTGTTCTTGCATTTCAGCGTAGTTGCATGTTCTTGGAGCTCAGTTCAGTTAGATATCAGTTTCTAGTACTTAGTGGTAGGGATTGCAACTCCTTCCCTCCATACTAAGCTAGTTTAGGCTTCATTCAAGGACGAATGATCCCAAGGAGGAGATATTGTAACATCTCAGACCTATCAGACTTGGACAGCAGAAAGATTTTATGAACCCCGACAGGGTTCACGGACCATGAGAGGAACCACGGTCCGTCGACCTGCTCGTGGTTCACACCCAGCCAAACTTGGTGGACCACGGAAAAATTCACGGGCTGTGGACCACCACACGAGCCGTGGGAATGCTCGTAGATGCGAGGCAGAGCCACCAGGGCTCAGGCATCAGACAACAGATCCCTCCACGGGCCGTGGTGTTGATGACGGGCTGTGGGAGGGTCCGTCTTGCTTTTGCCAGCAGACCCCAGCCTAAATGAAGAACCACGGTGGCCTTCACGGTCCGTGGTCCTTCACACGGGCCATGGTAGGGCTCGATGATATACCTCATAGAACCAGTAGACTGTGTCCAAGAACCACGACCCACTTGACGGTCCGTGGTCCCAAGACGGACCGTCAGTGGCGCCGTGGTCGGCCCTAGCCAGCTTTTAAGTTAGGGTCATTTTGGTCATTTCCCCTATGCTTTGGGCATGTAAACTACGTCGTTTAATACCTAAACTATGTTGTTTTACTCAGTTTAAGCATAATAACCTAGTCAGAACCTAACCAACACCTTTAGTCAGCAAAATTCATCCAAATTAGAGCAAAAAGAAAGGGAAAGTCGACCAGCCCTCTCAAGAACTCGCAAAAGGTTTTCTTCAATTTCCAGCCCCAAAATTGAAGGATTTCTCCCCAGATTTCATCACCAGATATGTGGGATTTTACTAGTGGATTGTTTCATCCACTAGGTCCCTAGAATTCAGTTAGTTCCTTGATTCTCCATATTTTGCTTAGAGCTAGGGTTTCTACATCCTTGGATAATTGTTGTGATTTAGCTGTTGTAGTATTCTTAATCGAAATAGCATGTGTCGCAGAAAGTTTGTTTAGTTTCTTGCATGAAAATCAGAACCCTAGTTGTGTAGATGCTCTTAGTTCAATTACACTTGCTAGGCCAGATTAACAGATAATCAGGCTCCCGTTTTCGAATGTCACATTATCTGTTTATAAATGTTGCATTCTCAGATTGCATGTCAGTATTTTGAGCTATTCAGTATGTCAATTACATTTGTATCATACACATATTCAGTTGGGAGTAGACTTAGCACCGAGTTGGACTAGGGTTTAGTGTAGCCTCACAGTCCCAAAACTACGTGCCCCCATAGGAGTATAAGTTCCCTCTGTTGAGCATCAGATTTAGTGATCACGCCAATCATGCCTTTATAACCCTGGCAAGGTATATTGGGTCCTCTCGATGGAGCATAAATATCGGACTCCACGTTTAGCTCACGTGGTTTTAAGTTGGTTAATAATAGCTCCCACACTCAAACTATTAGTGCATTTGACCAGGTTTTCAGTTTATACTTCAGTAATCTGTTTAACATGTCATGTTCATGATTATCACTTGGTCATTGCATTCAGTTTAGATTTTCACTTATGTTTCAGTACTTACATTCTTACTCAGTTATTTTATTGCTCAATTATGGTTTGTTCAACTTTTTCATGCATTTGTTTAGCTTGGTATCTATATCCTGTATGCTCAGTACATTCCAAGTACTAACGCATACTCTGCGCTACATCCTTCCATGATGTAGGTTCAGGTACTTAGTATTCAGACCGCACTTAGATCAATTCTAAATCTGCATTCAACAGCTTCAGTAGTGAGTCCTCATACTTTGAGGACAATAGACATGCTTTCATTTCAGTCATTACATTTCAGTTTCAGTTGTGTTAGAGTTAGCTGGTGCATGTCCCAGCAACTCAACTTAGTTAGAGGCTTTCCAGACATAGTAGTAGAATCAACTTGAATTTTTAAAATTCAGCTCTCCGTTGTTATTAAACTCTTAGTATGTTTTATATATTTATATTAGTTGGGTTGCTCCCCATTTCAGATAGCCATTGTTTTAGATTCTACATAGTTCATGTTTATGTAGTTATCTTTCAGTATGCTTATGATACGCCAGATACATGGTTATCTTAGGGTCATTTGTGATCCTAGGTCCCGTGTTACGTCAAGGAGGTAGCCTCAAGGCGTGACGGCATCCGTCGCGGTGTGCGACACGACCCTTGATAATCAAATTATTGTGGCGTGCGACACGTCCCTCTATAATAGAATCCATCGCATTGTACGACACGTCCTTCGAATAATAATATCCATCGCGGCACGCTATACGTCCCTCGAAATGGTACATCCTCTCTAATTTCTTATACTTCCTTAATTCACATAACACTTTTCACAACCATGTCTTAGAACCAATGCAAATGACATGTTCGCAAATAATGAAGAGATGACCATTTACATAACAATCCACAACGACACATTCGTGATACAACATAAATAATGAATCAACAAGCCATTCAGATCATTCTCAAACATCACACACCAATAATTATTCACATTTTCTTTTATTACCCTTTTTTTCATCATTAGAATTATTCAACATGGACAAGTCAACCCATCACCAATTCTTATTACCCCCCAACACATACCACAAGGAAATACACGATTCTATGCACTTTACAAGGGTTTAGAAATCCACTTGCCACAATTAATCAACAATTCACTCTGAGACTTGAGTCTTCTCCTTTTGTTGAGTTTCCGAATCAATGCAATCTATTGAATTAAATAACCAAATAAGATTCAAAACTGACAACACCCATATTAGTATATGTCTAGTCTAGACCCAAAAACTCATCAGAGCCTATAATCAAGTTTTTAAATCTTGATGCCAATTAACATGTCAACTCTCGTATTTCCAAATTCCAAGTCTGGGATTATGTTTTAATTCCTCTAAATATCATAAATTTAATGGTTTTCATAAAATACAATTTACCTAGTATTTATACAAATATATCAAAACTTCAATCATAATACGGTAACTATGAGGAAACTCCTAAATTTAAGCTAAATTACGTAATTTGGTTCCTAAACAATAGAACCAGTATAAAATCTACCAAAAATATTGATGCGGAATGTTGCCTCTATGTTTAAAATCATACTTTCATAATGATTGGCTAATCATTTAGCATTTATTGCTCCATAATCATTAGCAATAACTATCCAGTATTGATTTTTGACCCTAGGTTTTAATGGCTAACATTTAACTTCAGTATGCCTTGAATGTACATGTATAATTGCTAACAATTAAATATTTTCACCCCACAAAAATAATATAAATTACTAATTGATTGGTACCTGGCTTGATATCAACGTTGTGAACCAAAAAAGATTACAACTTTACTTGAAAGTTATTTCTTTCTTCTCCTTATCGACGCCACACAAAGTTTGTTTTCTCTCTGTCGCTATACTTTTTATTTTCCTTTAGTAATTATGTTGAAACTGGTAAAACCACTACTCTATTTTAATATATATTTGGGTCAAGTGGTATAGGGTATTAAATGAAATTTTAGACTTGACCCACTAACTATCAACTAAAATTATTTATTTAAAATTTACCCAATAATTAATTAACTATAGCTAAACGAATAGTTCAAAATTCCCATAGGGTCCTTTATGAAAGAAAGAGGACTAGTTCTCAAAATGGCCTAACGGGGCATTACAAAAACAGAGGTCAAAATGGATATGAAAAGAAGCACATGAGCATACCTAAAGTAAATCTACGTACAACTAACCTTAACCACACTAGAGTACCGTATGCCCAAAAGGTACACTTGTGTGCAAGTTGAAATAAAACTCGAACGGATCCCCTAAAGCCCGATAGGTACATAGAATAGCTAAGAATACAAGAATGAGGAGTAACCCAAATCCAAATCCAAGAACATCAGTCGGGCACCCACACTAAATAACCACGTAACCAAGAACTAGTTAACTCCAAGCCCAGCTAAACAAGAGTGACAATCAATCTAGGCGGCCCATCCAGATAGTCCACTCATAAGGGCATAATTATCTAAGCTAGCAAGAGTGGCCTGGGGGTAAGTCAACTCCGTAGAAGATATCAGATATAAGTCTGCCCAGCTAGATAGTTCACTCCCAAGGGCATAGGGCGCCCATCTAGCAAGAGTGACCCGGGGGTGTGTCGACTCTGTAGAGGATCTCAAGTAGGCTCTAAGCCACCGAGGATCGTTGTCAGTTCCCAGAGACATCAAAAAATCCTCCAAGGCCGACGTACTTCAATCCCATGAAAGTACACAACCTTCGGTAATTCATCAGAGTCGCAAAAATAGGGAGAGAAGAGAGATAGACTAGAAAGCTCCAAAATGCCTAAACTTAGGTTCATACTATCAGACCCAAGTCTGCTATTCTGGTCTACAAGGATTTAGTCCATCCAAACCAACATCAGAGATGTAATTAAGCTACAATGCTTTGAAGTTTAAGGAAACACTAGTCTATCCTAGGCTAAGGCCGAACATGCTCCAAATAATATGTAAAAATGCAAGTAGTACACAACAACATGCAACAACACATATATCATCCCAACTAACATCGTACTACCATCGAAACAATATCAATATATCCTAGAATATGGTTTCTAAGAAGAAAAGTAGGTATAACTCGGTTCTTGCCCCCAATTCACAATAATCATCATGAATTCATACATTCAGGCTCAATCAAAATATAAAAGAAGTTATATCCTACCTATAAACCGACCGCGCGCGCTCCAAATCAAGAGGCCAAAGACTTACTTTTTTGAGTAGTCTCTAAACACTTCTACACTATCGAAATTAGGACCAAAACGTTAGTATGGTCGTTAAGACATAAAAATCACATATAATGAAAATGGGCCAAGTTTGGAGTGAAACGAGAATTATGGGACCTGTGCTAAAATCTCTAGAATTGACTCCATCAACAGGTCCTAAACAATGCCTAGAACTTGTATTCCAAAATTGAACACAATCTGAGGTCCAAAACAGCAAAAGCCACAATCATGAAATTTAACAAGCAAATAAAGCTAAGGCAGCCCATACACACAAAAAGTAACCTCAAACAGAGATTCTTCAACAATTCTCGATCACCAACCCACATAGCCACGCTCCTAAAGAACATAGAAAACTTTGAATCACTGAAATCAGAGATTGGATGAGGGAGTAATCGACAATTCAAACATGGGACAAAATTTCCCTTGTACTACTCTTCGCGAAAGTGGTGAGCCACCACGAACATTGGCCTCGTGAATGTGGTGAGGACCCTACGAATGTGTCTAAAGGTGAATCGGATACCCATGAATGTGATAGATTCTCTATGAAAGTGATCCTCTATGATCGGGCCAAGGCTCTATGAATGCGGCCCTCAGGTCAACTGACCTCCACGAACGTGGCCAAGGGCCTACGAACATGAAGGTCTGCACCAACAGATGCATATCAACTAGTTTGGCAAGTTTGAAATCATCGATGGGGGCATTCCAAATTCATTTAGAACCCAGTGCATGCAAACAAGGTATGCAACCCTACCAAATTTGATATTTCAGACTCTACAAAGCAGAAAAAATTCCCATTTAAGGTTATCTCGGTAAGAAGTGGGTCCCACCCCAAACTCTATTTTAAATCAAAATCCCCAAGAAGGCTTGGAGTCAAATGCCTGGAAGCCTCAGGATCCAAATTAAGGGTCGTTCAAGATTAAACTCAACATTCCAGAGTTAACCATGCTGACAAAATTCTCATCCGGGCTCGTTTACTCAGAATATTGACTAAAGTCAAACTTAGGCGTAAACTTAAAATTTAAAACTCCTTATCGCATAGACTCATACTAAAAGCATCAGAAGTTTTGTCGACTATGCTACTAGCCTAAACGACGCTCCTGAAGTTGATTGAATTGTCAGAATTAGATTCTGAGGTCGTTTTATTGAACTTTTGATAAAAATGACCATTCAAGGTTCAAAAGCTCAAAATGCTAAATTTTGAACAAAAACTAAATGAATTACTCAGTGATTAAACTTTCATATCGTGTGACTTGTAGTCGCTATAGGAAAGCTCTAAACGATGAATTGGAGGTATAAGCACAAAAATTATGTGGAGATCGAAAGAAATAAAAACTGACCTCATAGTAATCAAATATGCATGATATGCTCATATAATCATATGTCATGAATACATATATACAGATGCAAATGCATGAACTACCCAACCAAATCCTTGAATTAGAGGTTTTTCCGGTAGCTAATTGGTATCATATTTGCCAACCTATGGTAAAATGTATGATATACATAGTCTTTTGGGAACATAGCCCCCCTTCCCTCCGATTATAGCTCAAATTCAGTGCATAACATGCCATGATATGAACTCTGAATGCACATAGTAGGCCATAACAAAATTTTAGCCAATCTTGGCTCTTTCGTGCTCTTGTTCTCAAAACATCATAAATTACTTCTATATAACATGCAAACAAATCATAGAACCTCATAAGATTTTAGAATAAACATATATACTTAGCTCCAATTTAGAGAGGTAGCTTAAACCTAAGGATTTCATAAAGATCTTAAGGTGCTTAATGAATCTCCTCATGACTTTATTTAACTCTCATAGAAAAGTTTAGGCAAATTAAACTTATAATATACTTGAAGCTCTTGACTCGACCTCAACTTAGAAAATTAATCATTCAGAAACTGAAAAGGTGACTGACATATTTAACTTGATTTATATGAATGACTCCAAATCTGTAATAGTATGATCCATTTTAGAAACAGGTTTCTTGACAAGAATATACCAAAAAGAATAGAGTATAAGATTTAGTATAAATATCATTTTCAAATAACAATTTTGTAAAAGCCTCTGACAATAAATAATGGCTTAACAACTCCCTTGGATATAACATAATACTTCTCCAATAATTCAACTTTAATCTTAAGACAATAGATCACTAACATACATAAAGAATAAGAAACATGACGGAGGATAACTTTATCATGAAACATGTACTTCACAATGATAACATATGAGAACGATCTGATAAAATCAAGGAATAACATTATTTGACTTCTCAATGCCCTTCATAGTTGGTCTTTCTAGCAATAGAATACTAAGTTTAACTCATTTGATGATTTATAATTTTTTGAAATTCGTTTGATATGAAAAAGGGAATTTTGTGTAAACATACATCAAATATGGGCTTGAATAACGTGATGTAGATAATCAATTTTCTGTTAGTGATAAATTATAACCTCAAAATATTTTCTTTCCACAACTGTTCATCAACGTAGTTTGCACATATATCTCTACAACAATTGTAAAGCATTATTTGGTAAAGGAAACATAATAGATATTTACAACAATTGAAAACTTTATGTAGTAAAGCCAAAATGGATAAAAGTTTATGTGTGGTAACCAATATATATAACATAATACATTTTAGTTAGTTTAACTAAAAAGGTTCAACATTTTATGGGTCGTTTGTGTAACATCTCACTATTTGACAGGGCTAGAATTAGACAGAACCATTTTTGAAAAGAATGAAAAATCTGAAATTTGGCAAAAGTTATGTTAAGTATGAGTTTCGGGTCAACTTCAAACGACCATAAATTTCAGGACAGGATGCTTTAGGTGGAAATTAAGATATCAAATGAAGGTCTTGGAATTATCTTTCCAACGCCACCGAGTTTGCTAATTTTCAAGCTCGTATGAGGGAGATATGTCTGTTCAAAGTTGGCTTGTCTAGATAAGGAAAGTTAAGCGGATTTTAAGGGAGTATTTTGGTCTTTTTCATACCCAATTAATTTATTTCGTTTATGGTAATTAAGTAGGGGTCTAAACTGAATTGGTTCAGTTTTTGCACTCAAAGATTTTGAGCTAGGGTTTTTGGAGAAAGAACTCAAGAGGAGAAAAGAGAAGAAAAGGTCAAGATTCGTCAAGTTCTTGTGATTTTGGTTGTGGATTTCGCCAAGAGTTAATCCCTACGAGGTATGTGAGTTCACACAGCGTTAGGTTCGTTCACCCACGGGCCAAACATATTTTTTCTAGCGTGAATTCATCCTAAAAAGTTGAAAGTTTGAATGTTCTTGATGTCTGTTCTTGAATTTCTTTCGTTCTTGAATTGGGATGAGATTAGTGAGTTTCTTGAGATAATCTTGTCGATTAGTAGAGTTTTTTTGAGTTAGATTCTTGTGTACCTGTTTTGGGTATCAGAATCTAAAGAGAAATTAAGAAAAATGATCGTATTTAATCAAATTAAAATTAGAAAATGAGTTGAAAAATTCATCGGGGTTGACTGGGTGAGGTCTGGCGCGGCGCGCCCCAGATGTGCCAGAGGGGCTGGAGTGGCACACGAGCAGTGCGCCACTTTGGGGTCTCTGATCTTTCATGGCTGGCACGGCGTGCCAGAAGTGCGCCCGGGTCGTCTGCCCCCATCCGTTTTTCATCGTTTAGCCCGTTTGAGTCCTTCTAAGGTTTACTAACACTTCCTATCAATTATAACTACTTTAAATGACTTCTTAAAATCTATAAATCATCCAGAAATATTAATCATAACCTTGAATCCATAAATTTAAATTTAAGAAAAGTTAAGAGCCAAGTCTAGAGAGTTCTTAGAGTCTTTTCAAGAAGTCTTTTGCAAATGCTTTAAACTTATTTTAATACTTGAGTTTTGAGTTGAGTAAGAGTAACAAATGAAGTTCTTTTTTTTCAAAAGAGTATATGGGAATCATGTATTCCCAAAGAGTAAATGTTTTCACATTTAAGCAAGAGAGGAAACACTGATTTTCAAGAGAGCCTTTGGGCTAGTTATTGCTTAATTATCTCAAACCACAGAAAGAGTTATGTTTTTAAACATATGAGCTAGTTACATTTTGGGAGTAGTATTGAGCACTGATTTGAGGACAAGTTGAGTTCAGATAATTCAAAGTCTCCATAAACCGTGTGGCCAGCATGGGTAGAAAAGGGTCATACTTTTTAGATGATTCCTTAGTAATTTTTAGCATAGACTAGTGGATCCACTTAGTAGTTAGGTTCTATACCCCCGGAAATGTATAGGACGGCCCTGGCAGCGTGAGGTAAGACGTTGTATCATCACATCGCTTATAGTGATGTGTGTCGTTTAGATAAACTCCCAAAGAGATATTTTGTATTCTTATATACACAGAGTTTACTTGTATTTTCATATACAAATAGAGTTTAAATTGTATCATTGCATACAAATTGAGTTACTATTGTATTTTTCAATACACAGGGTTGTTATCCATGTTTTTAAACTTTTCTTTATATTGCATTTATATTACTACTTTGTATTGAAATGAGTTGAGTTGAGTTCAGTTGAGACCAGGTATGTTCTTTCAGTTCCCTTTCAAGCTTATGTCCTGTTTTAGAATTCCCCTCACATGCTCGTGCATTCAATGTACTAATGCCAGTTGGCCTGCATCTTTTATGATGCAGATACAGGTAACCAGGATCAGCATCCAGCGTATCGTTGATCCAGTTGAGCTTCAGAGTTGTTGGTGGGCCTCCTTGCTTCCGGAGGATTCCTTTTTATTGTTTTTAGTATTCTAGTTCTTTAGGATGTCGTGGGTCTTGTCCTGACGTCCATCTCAAGTATTAGAGGCTTCATAGATAGTCAGTTATTGTTAGTTCATGAGTCTTTCCATTTTCATATTGATGTTGAGACTTGAGTTGCCATTTTGGCTAGTTGAATGTTTATTTTAAGACATTCTATGTTTATTGCATGAGTTTATCTTTGAGACTGTTTCTTTTTATTTAAGTCTTCCGTTAAGAGTTAAGCCAGGCCAAGGGTTCGCTTGGGGCCAGCAATGATTCTCGAGTGCCAGTCCCCCCCAGGGTGTAGGCTTGGGGTGTGACAAACTTGGTATCAGAGCACAGAGTTCAAGAGTCCTAGGGAGTCTATGAAGTCGTGTCTGTAGAGTCCTATTTATCAGTGTGAAGCGCACTATATCTATAATTAGGAGGCTACAACACTTAGGAACTATCTCACTTCTTTCATACTCATTTCGTGTGAAAGAGTTTATATCTAAAAAGTTTCTTCTAATTCATGCTTGCGCATGTCTTTCAGATCATGCCTCCATGAAGAGCTGTCAGAGGTTATCCCGCTAGGAGGAATGTTGCACCACAGGATCAAGGGGTACCTAATGCACCAGAAGTGCAACCCCAATGAGAGGTCACCAATGCTGAGTTCCGGGAAGCGATGCAGATGTTGAGTCAAGTTCGACAGAGAGAGAATCAATAGGAAGTGACTGATACTTCAAGGATCCGTGAATTCTTAAGGATGAGTCCTCCAAGCTTCATTGGTTCAAGTGTCACTGAGGATCCAGAAAACTTCGTTGAGGAACTTCAAAAGGTTTTTGAGATTATATATATTGCTGATGCTGAGAGGGTGGAATTAGCTGCATACTAAATGAAGGGTGTCGCTAGAATCTGGTTTGATCAATGGAAAAAGAATAGAGTTGAAGGTGCACCACTTGTGAGTTGGGCTTTGTTTGAGGAGGCCTTCTTGGGGCGTTTCTTTCCCCGTGAACTGAGAGAAGCAAGGGTACGAGAATTCCTCACTCTTAAGCAGGAAATTATGAGTGTTCATGAGTACAGTGTGAAGTTCACCCAACTTTCCCGCTATGCTCCGGAGATGGTTGCTGACATGAGAAGCAGGATGAGTTTGTTTGTTTCTGGGTTGTCTCGTCTGTCAAGTAAGGAAGGCAAGGTATCTATGCTGATAAGAGATATGGACATAACAAGGCTGATGATCCATATACAACAGGTTGAGGAAGAGAAGCTGAAAGATAGAGAGGATTTTCGAAACAAGAGAGCTAAGACAGGGAATGAGTCCGCACAGCAGAAGAGGAATGCCAACCAGTCATCTTTCCAACATAAACAAAAGGGACCTGCTCCATCATCTGCTAGGGCACCTGCACCCAGCAACAGAGGTAAGTTCAATAATCAGAATTCACAAAATTTCAGAGCTAGACCTGCGCAGTCTCAGGGTAGTGTGGCACGAGAGGGTCATGGGACTCCTGCATGTGCTAAGTGTGGTAAGATCCACTCAGGGGTGTGTCATGATGGCTCCACTGGTTGCTTCAAGTGTGGTCAAAACGGTCATTTTATAAAAGAGTGTCCTAAGAACAGCCAAGGTGATGGTAATAGGGGCAATAGATCCCAATCTTCTTCAGTTGTCCACCAGACAGAGCTGCATCTAGAGGGGCTACTACTTCAGGGGTAGGCGCAGGAGAAAATCATCTGTATGCTATCACTAGTCGCCAGGAGCAAGAGGATTTTCCAGATGTTGTCACTGGTATTATCCAAGTCTTTAACTTTGATGTTTATGCTTTGCTAGATCCTGGAGCGAGTCTATCTTATGTGACTCCTTATGTTGCGATGAATTTTGATGTTCTTTTTGAGAAACTTCTTGAGCCCTTCAATGTTTCTACACCTGTTGGTGGGTCTATTCTAGCTGAGAGAGTCTATCGTGATTGTACCATTTCCATCAATCACAAGAGCACCATGGCTGACTTAGTTGATTTAGATATGGTAGATTTTGATGTCATTCTAGGTATGGACTGGCTTCATGCCTGTTATGCCTTAGTCGATTGTAGAACTCGAGTTATTAAGTTCCAGTTTCCTAATGAGCCTGTTATAGAGTGGAAGAGTAGTTCAGCAGTACCTAAGGGTCATTTTATTTCGTACCTTAAGGTGAGAAAGTTAGTTTCCAAGGGGTGTGTTTATCACTTAGTCCGAGTTAATGACTCTAGTGTTGAGATACCTCTTATTCAGTCAGTTCTAGTAGTAAGAGAGTTTCTAGAAGTCTTTCCATATGATCTTCCCGGAGTCCCTCCTGAGAGAGAAATGGACTTCGGTATAGATATTCTTCCTGATACTCATCCTATATCTATTCTGCCATATAAGATGGCACCAACAGAGTTGAAAGAGCTAAAAGAGCAATTGAAAGATCTCCTTGAGAAGGGTTTTATTCGACCAACTGTCTCACCTTGTGGCGCTCCAGTCTTATTTGTGAGAAAGAAGGATGGTTCTCTTAGAATGTGTATAGACTACCGTCAGTTGAACAAGGTTACTATCAAGAATAAGTATCCTTTTCCAAGAATTGATGATCTTTTCGATCAGCTTTAGGGTTTCACTTGTTTTTCTAAGATAGACCTCAGATCTGGCTACCATCAATAAGAGTAAGGGAATGTGATATTCCAAAGACAGCATTCAGGACCCGTTATGGTCATTATGAGTTTCTAGTTATGTTCTTCGGTTTGATCAATGCTCCTGCAGCATTCATGGACCCTATGAATAGAGTATTCAAGCATTATTTAGATTTGTTTGTTATCGTATTCATTAATGACATACTAATTTTTTGGAGTAATGAGGATGATCATGCTAGCCATCTCAGATTAGTTCTCCAAACTCTAAAGGATAGAGAGTTGTATGCTAAGTTCTCTAAGTATGAGTTTTGGCTTGAGTCTGTGGCATTCTTAGGCCACATTGTTTCCGATGATGGAATTAGAGTTGATAGACAGAAAATAGAGGCAGTGCAAAATTGGCCTAGACCCACATCTCCAACTGATATTAGAAGTTTCTTGGGGTTGGATGGATATTATAGAAGGTTTGTCGAGGGGTTCTCATCTATTTCATCCCCATTGACTAAGTTGACTCAGAAAACTGTTAAGTTTCAATGGTCTGAAGCTTGTGAGAAAAGCTTTCAGGAATTGAAAACTAGGTTGACAACTGCCCCAGTATTGACCTTACCAGAAGGTACAAAAGGTTTTGTTGTGTATTGTGATGCGTCCAGAGTTGGATTGGGTTGTGTGTTAATGCATAACGGTAAAGTTATAGCTTATGCCTCCAGACAGTTGAAAGTTCACGAGAAGAATTACCCAACCCATGATCTAGAATTGGCTGTCGTAGTATTTGCTTTGAAATAATGGCGTCACTATCTTTATGGTGTTCATATGGATGTGTTCAGCGATCACAAGAGTCTTCAATATGTGTTTAGTAAGAAAAAGCTTAATCTTAGACAGAGGAGGTTGTTAGAGTTACTCAAGGATTATGACATGAGTATTCTATATCACCCGGGTAAGGCTAATGTGGTTGTTGATGCCTTAAGCAGGTTGTGTATGGGTAGTACCACCCACGTTGAGGAAGAAAAGAGAGAGTTAGCGAAATATATGCACATACTTGCACGATTAGGAGTTCGACTAATGGATTCCACAGAAGGAGGAGTAGTTGTGATGAATGGGGATGAATCATCATTAGTGTCAGAAGTGAAAGAGAAATAAGACCAAGACCCTATATTGTTTGAATTGAAGACAAATGTTCATAAACAAAAAGTTATGGCTTTTGAACAAGGGGGAGATGGTGTATTGAGGTATCAAGGTAGGTTGTGTGTACCAAGGGTGGATGAACTCCAAGAGAGGATCATGGAGGAAGCTCATAGCTCAGAATCCATCCGGGTTCCACAAAGATGTATCGTGACTGGAGAGAAGTATATTGGTGGAATAGTATGAAGAAAGGTATTGCTGAGTTTGTTGCTAAATGCCCGAATTATCAACAAGTTAAGGTAAAACACCAAAGGCCCGGTGGTATGGCCCAGAATATAGAGAGTCCGGAATGGAAGTGGGAGATGATCAATATGGACTTTATTACTGGTTTGTCGCCGTCTCGCAGGCAACATGATTCCATTTGGGTGATTATTGATAGAATTACTAAATCAACCCACATTTTTCTGGTAAAGACTACCCATTAAGCAGAGGATTATGCCAAGTTATATCTTCAAGAGGTAGTTAGACTTCATGGAGTCCCAATTTTGATTATATCAGAAAGAGGTGCAAAATTTACTTCACAATTTTGGAAGTCTTTCCAAAAATGTTTGGGTTCAAAGGTGAACTTGAGTACTACTTTTCATCCTCAGACAGATGGTCAAGCAGAGCGCACTATTCAGACCTTAGAAGATATATTGAGGGCTTGTGTGATTGATTTCGAAGGTAATTGGGATGATCACCAACCTCTCATTGAGTTAGCTTATAACAACAGTTATCATTCTAGCATCCAGATGGCTCCTTATGAAACTCTTTATGGGAGAAGATTCAGATCTTCTATTGGATGGTTTGAGGTTGGTTAAGCTGGGTTGATAGGACCAGACTTAGTTCATCAAGCTATGGAGAAAGTGAGATTTATTCAAGAAAGGTTAAAAACAGCACAGAGTCGTCAAAAATCCTACACTGATGTTAAGAGAAGGGACTTAGAGTTTGAAATAGATGATTGGATATACTTCAAGGTTTCACCCATTAAGGGTGTTATGAGATTTGGTAAGAAGGGGAAGCTTAGTCCCCGGTATATTGGTCCTTACAGAATATCCAAGAGGATTGGTAATGTAGCTTATGAGTTGGAGCTACCACAAGAGTTAGCAGCAGTTCATCCAGTGTTCCACATTTCTATGTTGAAAAAAGTGTTTGGGTGATTCTTCACTGATTATACCAACTAAAGATATTGGTATTAAGGATAGCTTGTCTTATGAGGAGATTCCTGTTCAGATTCTAGACCGCCATGTTCACAAGTTGAGAACCAAGGAAGTAGCATCAGTCAAGGTCTTATGGAGGACTCAATTTGTTGAGGAAGCTACAAGGGAGGTTGAGGATGACATGAAGAAGAGATACCCACATCTCTTTGAGTCCAGAGACACTCCAGATCAAGGTACTAATTTTCTTCTTGGTACTCTTTAATTTATATACTGAATGTGTTAGATTGCTTGTTGCGTGTTTGAGTTGAATGTTAGATGGTACACCCTTAGTCTAGTTAGAGTAATCTCATTCGAGTATGAATGTTTCCAGTGGGGAGATATTGGAACACCTCGCTATTTGAAAGAGCTAGAATTAGAAAGAACCATTTTTGGAAAGAAGAAAAATCTGAAATTTGGCAAAAGTTATGTTAAGTATGAGTTTTGGTCAACTTCAAACGACAATAACATTCAGTACAGGATGCGTGAGGTGGGAAATAAGATATTAAATGAAAGGTCTTGGAATTATCTTTCCAACGCCACCGAGTTTGCCAATTTTTGAGCTCGTATGAGGGAGATATTCCCGTTCGAAGTTGGGCTATCTAGATAAGGAAAGTTAACCGGATTTTAAAGGTGTATTTTAGTCTTTTCCATACCCAATTAATTTATTTCATTTATCGTAAATAAGTAGGGGTCTAAACTGAATTGGTTCAGTTTACGCACTCAAAGATTTCACGATAGGGTTTTTGGAGAAAGAACTCAAGAGGAGAAAAGAGAAGAAAAGGTCAAGATTCGTCAAGTTCTTGGGATTTTGGTTGTGCATTTCGCAAAAGGTCAATCCCTATGAGGCATGTGAGTTACACAGCGTTGGGTTCGTTCACCCACGCGCCAAACATGTTTATTTCAGTGTGAATTCGTCTTAAAAAGTTGAAAGTTCGAATGTTCTTGATGTGTGTTTTTGAATTACTTTCGTTCTTGAATTGGGATGAGATTAGTGAGTTTTTTGAGATAATTGTGTCGATTAGTAGAGTTGTTTTGAGTTAGATTCTTGTGTACATATTTTGGGTATCTGAATCTAAAGAGAAATTGAGAAAAATGATCAAATTTAATCAAATTAAGATCAGAAAATGAGTTGAAAAATTCATCGGGGTTGACTGGGGGAGGTCTGGCGCGGCGCGCCCCAGATGCGTGAGAGGAGCTGAGGCGGCGTGCCAGCAGTGCGCCACTTTGGGGTCTCTGAACTTTGAGGGCTGGCGCGGCGTGCCAGCAGTGCGCCCGGGTCATCCGCCCCCACCCATTTTTGATTGTTTAGCCAGTTTGAGTCCTTTTGAAGTTTACTAACACTTCTTATTGATTCTAACTACTCTAAATGACTTCTAAACATCTAGAAATCATCCAGAAACATGAATCATAACCTTGAATCCATCAATTCAAATTCAAGGAAAGTGAAGAGCCAAGTCTAGAGAGTTCTTAGAGTCTTTTCAAGAAGTCTTTTGCAAATGCTTTAAACTTATTTTAAGACTTGAGTTTTGAGTTGAGTAAAGAGTAATAAATGAAGTTCTTTTTCTTCAAAAGAGTATATGAGAACTATGTATTCCCGAAGAGTAAATGTTTTCACATATAAGCAAGAGAGGAAACACTGATTTCCAAGAAAGCCTTTAGGCTAGTTTTTGAGTAACTATCTCAAACCACAGAAAGAGTTATGTTTTTAAACATAGGAGCTAGTTACATTTTGGAGTAGTATTGAGCACTGATTTGGGGACAAGTTGAGTTTAGATAATTCAAAATCTCCATAAACCGTGTGGCCAACATCGGTAGAAAAGGGCCATACTTTTTTGATGATTTTTTACTACTTTTTAGCATAGACTAGTGGATCCACTTAATAGTTAGGTTCTATACCCCCGGGAAGGTATAGGACGGCCCTGGCAGCGTGAGGCAAGACGATGTATCATCACATAGCTCATAGTGATGGTTGTCGGTTAGAGAAACTCCCATAGAGATATTTTATATTCTTATATACACAGAGTTTACTTGCATTTTCATATACAAACAGATTTTAAATTATATCCTTGCATACAAACTGAGTTACTATTATATTTTTCAATACACAGAGTTGTTATCCATGTTTTAAAAGATTTTCTTTATATTGCATTTATATTACTGCTTTATATTGAAATGAGTTGAGTTGAATTGAGTTGAGACCAGGTATGTTCTTTCAGTTCCCTTTCAAGCTTATGTCTTGTTTTAGAATTCCCCTCGCATGCTCGTACATTCAATGAACTGATGCTAGTTGGCCTGCATTTTTTATGATGCAGATACAGGTAACCAGGATCAGCATCCAGCGCATCGTTGATCCAGTTGAGCTTCAGAGTTGTTGGTGAGCCTCCTTGCTTCCGGAGGATCCCTTTTTATTCTTTTCAGTATTCTAGTTCTTTAGGATGTCGTGGGTCTTGTCCCGACGTCCATCTTAGTTATTAGAGGCTTCATAGACAGTCAGTTATCGTTAGTTCATGAGTCTTTCCATTTCCAGTATTGATGTTGAGACTTGAGTTACCATTTTTGCCAGTTGAATGCTTCTTTTAAGACATTCTAAGTTTATTGCATGAATTTATCTTTTGAGACTATTTCTTATTATTTAAGTCTTCCGCTAAGAGTTAAGTTAGGCTAGGGGTTCGCTTGTGGCCAGCATTGGTTCTCGAGTGCCCGTCCCACCCAGGGTGTAGGCTCGGGGCGTGACAATTTTGTTTGGAACAAGTTATCCTGGGATAACTTGTCCCACCATGTATATGGGCTAACTTATCCCATCACTATGTTATAAATGGTGGTATAAGTTATCCCAAACATGATAACCAAACAAGACACAAAAGTTTTATCCAATCACTATTTTCTTATCCCGTGACTTTTTATTATTATCCGTCACACTAAATGGCCCCTTAATGCTTTGCCCAATTTTTGTCAACACATAAAATTTAATGGTGGTCCACTCCCTCCACTTCCACGTGGAAATGGAGGTGACATTTCTAGAATATTTTTGTGTCTTTGTGTGTGTATATATATATTCGGGTATTGCGTAGATTTATGGAAAAATATAAATAAATTTTTGAATAATACCACAATTAGTAGAAAATTATTTCGAATAAAGCCTACTTTATCCAATAATAATTCTTCAATTTTACTATTCTCACTATCTCCATCAAAATTTTAATAAACTATCAAATCTTATTATATAATATAAACACAAATATCATAATTAAAGAATTATTTTCATAAATATATAATGCATTTTTAAAAGAAAATAAGAAAAATACTTTTATCAAATTCTTATTTAAAATTGATTTTTCCAAATGCGAGCATTATTAATATAAGATTCTCAAATTTAGGCTCATAAGTCCTTGACATGAAAAAAGACAAATGTAAACATCCGAGGTGTTACAATTTCTATTATAAAAATTGATCCACGCCGACAAATACAAGTGTAAAGAAAAGACACATGGATCTAACCTAACCCCTAAAGCTAGCTAATGAGGGAAGGATTGTTCAAGTCCATATAAACAGACCACTAGTCCTTTTCCAACCAATCGAGGATTTAACCTACTCTAACACCCCTTTATGCTCAGGTTCGACTAGAGAGTGGATTGGGAGCTTAAATGGGGATGGACCTGACTTTTATACCATGTAAAATACAGAACTTATAGATCAATTTCCTTGTAGGGTAAAGCCTCACCAAATTAATATTCAGTAAATTAATATTCTATCTAAGATAATATTTTTTCCCAATCCTGACTTGGACCAATTGAAAAAATAACTCACTTCGATAAGATAATAAAGTACTATATGTTCAAACAAACCTCTCTATAAATATATGGTCCAATTAATTTTATAGATTAATAATTTTTTTAAAGTTAAAATATGTATTTAAAATATAATTTAGTGAAATATAATTTTATTGTTTTTTGTCTTTTGTTAAAATTTAAAACTAGTTAATGCTCATCTCTAACTTTTTTTATTGCATCCAAAAGTTTCGGTGTTTTCATGACTGTAAATTTTTTTTTGAGTGCATATGGAATGATTTCTTTTGTATTCACATAATGTTTTACGCATTTGATATGTAATTGTTTATTTCGTGACACTTTTTAAATGAAAAGTCATTTTTGGATATGGATTCAAAAAATTTCATGTGTTGCTTATATAGTTTATTCTCTCGAGATTATACATTGAATGTTTTAAGTAAATATACAGTGAATAATATTTGATTATTAAGAAACAATAAACATTATATATAATGAATTTATTTTTATAATAAATCGTAGAATTCTAGAATTTATCTTACAATCAATCATGTAAAAAAAAGTTTACAATGAATCATACTCATACATTATATTTTATGTATTATGAATGTATTTTTTCATATGAATTCAATAAATATGATACACAATTTAATAAGATACAATATTTTGATGTATTCATACTTTATGTATAATAAATTATTTTTTATGTAGATTCAATAAATATGATACATAAATTAGTACGATACAATAATTTTGATGTAATTAAAATTAACTTTTATTGAATATCAAAAGACTCTTTGATTAATAACTATTAACTTATCTATTAAATAATACATCTACAAATTATTAATTTTTTTTTGTACCACGTATATTAATTTACTGATATTTTAATGTAGTATTATTTTAAGAATAAAAGTTATTTATAGTTATATAAGGAAATTTATCTAAGGTAAGTCAATCAAAAAAATTCTTTAAATATCTCTACCTATGATTATGCTATATTATGTGTAGATATGTCTATGTATATTCTGTAACAAAACTATACCCCAATTTTAAGCATTATTAAGCCCATCTTAGCAAACTTTCTGGATCCATTTCTATACTTCAAGGGATTTTAAGGAAAAAAATTTCAAACTCTGATTTGAAATATATGGTCAAACATATCTTTAATATTTTCTTTTTAAGAATTTGATTCAAAATATATGAAAACTCTCCGGTCAAAAATTTAAGTACCATTAAGCCCTTCTCGACAAACTGTTCGAACCCGTTTTTGATACTGGAGAACTTTTTTAAGACAAATTATCAAAATCTATGGTCAAACATATAGTTGAAAGTATTTCTTTTTTTATAATCTGATTCAAACAACGTATGGACTTCTATCCAAATTTTAAATGCATCCTGAAGCCCTATATAATCCTTCATTTAGGATCCTAACAATGAACTACTTCTATTTCCTTTTCCCCATTGTGACATAATGCAGAAGAAGGAAAAATTCAAACCCTTGCTTACAGTGACCACTGATAATATAATCAGAAACGAAAAATTACCTATGCTTGGTGAGGAAAAACCAATGATTTTTGATGCATCCCATATGAAAAATGAGTCCAACATTCCCACACAATATATATTGTAGCACAAGAACTTCATGTTCCCCTTATTGACTTAAGTGGTTTCTTTTTTTTGTGACCCTGTCGCGGCCAACAAACATCTAGGCTTGTTGGTGAAGCATGCATGAGTCATGGTTTCCTTCATTTAGTGAACCACATAGTTGATGCTAATATCATCTTCAATGCCCATCGTATTATGGACACGTTCTTTGACATGCCTTTCTCTGAAAAGAAAAAAGCTCAGAGGAAATTTTGTGAGCATTGTGGCTCTGCCAGCAGTTTTACTGGAAGGTTTTCCTTAAAGTTTCCCTGGAAAGAGACACTTTCTTTACGATACTCTGCTAAAGAAGACTCATCTCACATATTTGAAGAGTATTTTCAAAGGACATTGGGTGAAAGTTTCAATAATATCAGCTAAGGACAATTGACTATCTTAGTACTCCTCTCTTTCAATTTGTTTGTCATTCTTTTGTTTTTGGTATGTTTCAAAAACATGTTATTCCCTTTTTTAGCATGACATGTTTAAGACCACTAAATTAAATGATATTCTTGTACATTTTACATATCTTTTGTCTTAGACTACTGGATTTAAAAGTCTTTCTTTACTTTCTTAAACTTCATGTCAAATCAAAATCAAACAAACAAATTGAAACAAAAGGAGTATCTTTCTTTATTTTTTCGATTATCTAAATGAATTAACCTTCTTACCTTTAATTAGGTAGGAATGTTTATCAAGAATATTTCAATTCTAGGAGCACACTTTCTCGTAGGATCATGGAACTCTTAGGGATTAGCCTAGGTGTACAGAAGAGCCACTTTAAAGAGTATTTCGAAGACAATGAATCCATAATGTGACTCAAGTAATATCCCTTGCTCCAAAAACCAGAGCTTACCTTAGGAACAAAGCCTCACTATGATCCAACATCATTAACCATTCTCCATAAAGATTGTGTTAGTGGACTTCAGGTTTTTTTGGACAAGAAATGGTACTCCATTTGTCAAAATTCCAGTGCTTTAGTGGTTAACATACGCGACACATTCATGGTAAGAAAATTTACACACTAGAACTATATAATAAGCTAATGTATTATGTATTACATACAAATAATATAAACTGAGTCAATTAGACAAACAATACATATTTAGGTGACAAATGTGATAAAATCTTTCCACATGATGCACAATGATATACAACATGAATTCTTAGACGTCCAACATAAATATAACATATTTGGTGTTTGGCCTTTTGCAGGCGCTATCGAATGGTAAATACAAAGGTTGCTTGCATAGAGAGGCGGTTAACAACAAGACTCATAGAAAATCACTGGCTTTCATTCTTTGTCAAGACAAAGAAAATATGGTGAGTCCACCAACTGAATTGGTGGACTACAACAACCCTCAACTATATCCTGACGTTAGATGACCTGCTCTTCTTGAGTTTACTCAAAAGCATATCAGAGCTGATATGAACACTATTCAAGCTTTGACTTTAAGACAATAATGCAGAAGCTTAAGAGCTATACATATGAGGTTCAAGATTGAAGTTCTTGGAATCTTTTGTATATATGTTGAACCTTTGATTTAGAACTACACATATTTTTGTTGGAATAATTCTATTAAGTTAGAGACCTCGTATTTAGGAGTTGATTTCTATTTACATTTGGTTTTTAATCTGTAAATACATATCTTTTGTTAGTCAATAACATAAAGTTCTGTAGTGTAATAGAAAATTTATCCTTCAACTTTTCTTCCATTGTTATTTTTCCTCCATTTAATTTCTTTCAAAAACTGAGAGGTGAGATCTAGAGCTATTTTTCTAAAGGGACATGTGATTGAAGAGATGCATTTCAAAAATAGTTTATCACGAATGAATCATGCTATTTTTGATAATGAAAATTACAAATTATAAGTTGTGAGAATGGAAACTTACTTTGAGGCCCTTGATCTTTAGGACAAAATTCATGGAAGAGGATTGTGAAATTAATTCACTACAAAATAATCCCACCATAGCGCAAATCAAGAGTCACAAGGAAAAGAAAATCATGAAGTCCCCGGGTGAAAGCAACTCTATTTGTTGTTGTCTCAATAACTATTTTCAAGATAATTATGTGTTGCCGATAATCAAAAGAAATATAGAATTATATAATGAAAGAATATGTTGGAGGTTAAAGAATTTGAGTTGCAAAGAATGAAAGACTCTGAAAAATTAAAGAATGCTCAGATAGATTGCTTGACATTGTTAATAAGGTGAGACTTCTAGGCACTGATCGGAAAAGGTAAGAGATAAATATAAACACAATCACAAAAAGGTTGATTTACTGAATAATTTGACTTTAGCAAAAAATCCATAAAATCATTCTTTGGATGTGATATTTAAGACACTCTTAATTAAGAGAAAATGGAGTGAATGTAAGAATCCTAAGACACAAACTCCCCCATGATATTATAGAAGAGACATGTGATAATGGTTGTAAGAAAGAAGAGAAAGCAAGGGTTTCCAAGTCCGTGGGAAAAGATTTCAGGAGAAGAGGAGCTAGTGAAGAGACTGATGGAAAAGGTTGAGGTAAGAAGAGAGAGTAAGTTAGACAAGATCTAGATTGCACTGTCTTAGTGTAGTGCAAATGCTGAAGAATCTTCAAGATGAGGAACATAAGTAAGACATATTTAGATGGTTCTACAGATAAGAAGTTCAGGGGAGATGATGTACATTATGATGACGATCCCATTGGGGGCACTGGTTTATCGAATAGTGGATCATAAATATAAATATAAGCAGTCATATGTTGATTCAATGAAAAAATTGTCTTTAGAAAAATTTCCAGAAAACTATTCTTTGGATGTGATATTAAAGACTCCCTTAAGAAGAAATAGAGTTAATGAAAGAAGGTGTGAGTTTCTTCTTAAAGATTGATCTTTGATTGGGGTACCATAAATTGAGAGTGAGGGACAGTACCATTCTGAAGATGAATTTTCAAACTCACTATGGTCACTTGGAGTTCTTGGTAATGTCATTGGATTGATAAATGCCCTGCCAACTTTTATGGATTTATGAATAGAGTGTTCAAGCAATATCTTGACATGTTCGTGATTATTTTTATCAAATATTTTTTATTTACTCACATAGTGAGGATGAGCATATTGATCATTTAAGGATAGGTTTGAAAATTTTCAAGGAATTTTAATTATTTGCTAAGTTTAGTAAGTGCGAGTTTTGGTTAAGGTCAGTTTCTTCCCTTGACCATATTGTCTCGGGTGATGGTATTTAGGTTGATTTTAAGAAGACCAAGGCAGTTAAAAAACTGGCCTAGACCTCTTTCCCCTTTAGATATTTGGAATTTCCTGGGCTTGACCAGTTATTATAGAAAGTTTGTGGAAGGAGTTTCCTCTATTGCTTTGCATTTGACTACATTGACCTAAAAAAGGTAAAATTTCAATGGTCGAAATCTTGTGAGAAATGTTTCTAAGATTCGAAAGATAGACTCACTTCAACCCTACTTTTGACAATAACTACAGGGTATGATGGTTTTGTGGTTTATTTTGATGCTTCAGCGATTGGCCTTGGCTGTGATTTGATGCAACATGGGAAATTTATTGCTTATTCTTAAAGGTGAGAAAAAATTGCATGAAAGTAACTATCTGAATCATGATTTGGAGTTAGAGGTAGTGGTTTTTCTTTAAATATTTAGAGACATAATCTTTATGGTTTTCATGTGTATATGTTCACCGATCATAAGAGTTTGCAATAAGTGTTCAAGAAAAAGGATTTGAATCCTCACCAAATGAGATTGCTTGATTTGTTGAAAGATTACAATATGAGTGTCCTATATCATCCGGGTAGGGCAAATGTGATTGTGGATTCCCTTAGCCAATTGTCGATGGGTAGTGTTGCTTACATTGAGGGTGCTAAGAATGAGTTTGTTTGTGATGTTCATAGACTATTTTGATTGGGTGTTTGCTTGGTTGACTCCGAGGATAGTAATGTCATTGTTCTGAATGGTTTAGAAACGTCTCTTGTTTCAGAGGTGAAAGCTAAGAAAGATCTTGATCCGATTATGGTTTAGTTGAAAAATTCAGTTTCTAAAAAAGCCATTGAGGAATTCTCCCAATGGGGGAGATAGTATACTTCCTTACCGATGTTAGTTGCATTTTCTGACTGTTGATAAGTTGAGGAATTATATTTTTGTTGAAGCTCACAATTATTGGTATTTTATTTACCCGAGAGCCACCAAGATGTACCATGATTTGCGGGAGGTCTATTAGTGGATTGAGAAAAAGAAAGACATTACATAATTTTTGGCTAAGTGTCCAAATCGTCAAAGTGAAGGTTGAGCATCAGAAACTAGGAGGTTTGGCTCAAGATATTAGCATTTCTACTTGGAAGTGGGAAGATTTGAATATGGACTTCATTACGGGATTACCTCACACTACGACAAAAACAATTTTTAGTGGCAATAAATATTGACATTAATAAAGAGTGCTAATGTCTTTACCAGCATTTGTTAAGTGCAATTAGAACCGATGTCGCTAAAGGCTTTAGGGACATATACAAAGAGTGCTAATTGCAACTAAAAATACATATTTAGCGGTAATTAAGAATTAATTTCTGCTAATGATCATTTTTGATGTAGTGTCATACTAGTCATTAGTTTGATTCAATTTTGGTTATTGTGGACTGAATGACTAAGTCGACTCATTTTCTTCCCATGACAGCCTCATTTTTAGCCAAGGACTATGTTGGGCATTATATTTGGGAAATAGTGAAGTTTCATGGAGTGCCTTTATATATTATCTTAGACAAGAGTACGCAGTTTACTTCTATGTTTTGGAGGTCATTACAGAAAGGTCTTGGTACTCAAGTGAAGCTTAGTACAACTTTTCATCCTCAGACCGATGGTCAAGTCGAGTGTTCTATTCAAACTTTGGATGTTATGTTGAGAGCTTGTGTAATTGAATTTAAAGTAATTGGGATGATCATTTGCCTTTGGTAGAGTTTTTTTTACAATAGTCATCACTGAAGTATCCAAATGGCTCTGTTTTAGTCTCTCTATGGTATGAGGTGTAGGTGTCATGTTAGTTGCTTTTAAGTTGGCGAGATCACTTTTATAGGGCCTGAGTTGGTTTATGAGGCTATGGAGAAGGTTGAACTTATTACAGAAAGGTTGAAAACGGCTCAAAATTGACAAAAGTCTTATGTCAATATTAGAAAGAGAGAGCTTGAATTTGATATTGATGATCAGGTTCCCTTGAATATCTCAACTATGAAGGGAGTGATGAGATTTGAAAATAAAGGGAATCTTTGTCCCCGTTATGTAGGATCATATCTAATTTTGAGGCGTTTTGCAAAGGTAGCCTACGAATTAGATTTTCCTTCTGATTTGGCATCGGTGCATCTAGTGTTTCATGTTTCTTTGTTGAAAAAGTGTATTGGTGATTCTAACTCTAACATGTCATTAGAGAGTGTTTGCATTGAGGAAAGTCTATCTTATGAAGATGTTCCAGTTGGAATCTTGGATCATCAAGTCTGGAATTTGAGAAATAAGAAGCTTCTCCCGTAAAGGTTCAATGGAGAAATCAATTAGTTAAGGCTGCTTATTGGAGGGTCGAACCCGATATGATGTCTGGGTATCCTCATCTCTTTCCCTCTGCTCCCATTCTAGCTTGAGGTATTAGTTCTTCATGTTTATCTTTCAGATTCATGCGTTTTAGTCATTGTCATGTTTCCATATGCATGAATGTTTATGAAACTTTTTTTAAGTTATGTTTTAGCTTGGAGTCGATTACTTCTTGTTTATGTGCATTTTATGTGATTTGCATTCATATTGGGTTGTTATATCTCTCTACTCTACTCATACTAGTTGAATCTCATTCGTGGATGAATATTCCCAAGGGGGAGATATTGTAACATCTCAAAAATTGGTAAGTTGAGTTTGGAAAGGAAAAGTTGTAGAACTGATCTAGCGCCAGTTTTTACGGACCACTCTATGGTCCGTAGAAATTTCTATGATCCATAGAAAGGGATCATAGAAGTTGAGTTTAGATTTTGGAAAAATTTCAAGTCCTCGATGAGGGGTAACAGACCACCAGAACAGTTGATAGGCCATAAGATGGTCCATAGAAGTGACTTGGACTTAGTAAGGCAAGTGCTAAGTAAATCCCAACGGAAAAGACTTAATCATTATCATATCAAAAATACTTAGAAATGTAATAACTTTATACTACCAATCCAATCATAAGTTTCTTATTTAGAGTAGCTCGTTTCAAACCATTAATTCATATTAAGACATTTACCTTCCTAAAAATCTAAATCATGATTTCATTCAGATTTGAATAAACCTTTCACATATCATTGACTCTTTATCTTAAAAGCATCGTTTAGTCATAAATCATTACTTTCATAAAACATGCATAGATTTATAATCATATTTCATAAGTTCATATTCATGGGTTCATATAAAATCAATTTGAAACCATGTATTGAGTCAAGTCATGCATAATAAGATTGAATTTAATCAATTGAATCATAATGAATTGAATTCATGGAGAATACATGAAAACACTAGGTGAATTGGGTGATATTAAATTAAATAATTGAGATTCTTTTGGAACCCAATGGATGGAAGGAATCCATTGGTGAAGTCCCCACATACCTTTGGTAAACAAATCTCTAAAAGTGAAGAAGAAACCTAGAATTTGAAGAACCCTAGAAATCTCCCTTAAAGCTTCTTGGAGTGAATTTGGAGAAGAAACACGTGAGAGAATTAGTGATTTTGAATGAATAGGTATTCTTTGAAGGGTAAAATTAGTTATAAGGGTAGTTATAGAGCAAAACTGAGATAGTTTAGGGGTTAAATTGATAGAAAAAGACCAAAACAACCTTAATTAATATTCTACCGAAAGACCCTACGACCTCGACCTACTCGTAGGAACTTCTACGGACTATCCTAGTTAGTCGTAGAACAAGTTCTAGAACTCAACAATCTAAATCAATTTCCACGGGACCTTCCTACGGCTCGTAAAACCTTCTACGGTCATAGGGTCAGTCTGCAGAACCCAAGTTCAAGTTAAAAAATTCACTAAGTCTGGATTACTCCAACAGATCCCTTTCTAAATATCGTAACAATTGCTTCGGTTTGTCTTGTTCATCGGTATACCATCATAAGAGACTTGTAATTTTTCAAAATTCAACCCAAGTCCTACAACTGCCTTCCTACAGCCCGTAGAGCTTCCTATGATCCATATGTTGGCTCGTAGAGCTTGCAACAGTGCCAAAATGCAACTTTTCCTTTCGAAATTTAACTTTCAAATTTTTGAAGTGTTACACAAGGTGTGTGGGAAATTCACCAATGGATCCCTTTTATCCATTTGTCCCAAAAGAAACTCGATTTCTCGTATGATTTCAACCCAATTTTCTAGGGTTTCATGTGATTCTTCATGGGTTCAATTGTTTATGACTCAATTTTCTATATTTGATCTATGTATGCATGATTTAATTCAACTACATATTTTGTATTGAATTTTTAGAAACCTATGCTTAATGCTTATGTTATGATTATCAAAATACACATGCATCATGAAATTGAGTAATTTATGAATAAAAGATATTTTTAGATAAAAGATTAAAATGATTTGTGAAAGTATTTCTCATGGTGAAAGATGATCATGATTTTGATACTTAGGTAAGTGTCTTTATGAATATGTTATAAAATCATGATTTTAAAGGAGTTATTATATTATATAAAGTTTAACATTGGATTAGTAGTACTAGATTCTTACTCTTCCAAGTATTATGATATATTATGATTATACTTATTTTTGTTGGGTTACTTAGCACCGAGAAGACTTTGGAATGGAGGCTCCACTATTAGTAGAGTTGGGGTCTCTAGAATTAATTACCGTGTCCCTAACTATGTGCCCCCATAAGACTTATCAGATAAAGTGATTAGCTAGTGGATCCACCTAAGCTAGAAGTTTATGGTCTTTACCTTTGCAAATTTAGACATCTCTTTTCAGTGTGGGAGTAAGACACATGATTCCATATTATAGCTCATATAGTCTATGTCGGTTAATGGTAAATATCCCAGAAAAAAACTATGTTTTCTTCAAAGGTTTTACGACTTCCTCAATGATTATGATTTAAGCCTTTCTTATGACTTTTTCCAATGTTCCATTGATCGTGTTCCATGATTTATGATTTTTACTTGTTAAGCTTTAAGACATTTTACTTGGTCGTTGCATTATCATGTTTTGAACTTGTCATATTACCGTATTTACGTTTATATATTTTCCTCATACTCTGTACACTCAAAGTACTAACACATACATTGTGTCTATACTGTTTCATCATATATGATATGTCACTCCACCATCTGATCATGGCTAGTTGGATTGATTCAGAATTGCTAGTAGATTGGTGAGTTATCATGGTTCGAGGGTATGACCCCTATCAATCTTTTAGTACTTGGATGTCTTTTTTCTGTTTTCAAACTTTGTACGTGGATAGGGGATTGTCCTAACTACATCTATGGTAGTAGAAATTTGTCACACATATATAGTTGATTTCCGCATTATTTTAGTCATGTACTCTCTTTCGATATTTTCCTTATGAGTTGAAGGAGTTTTGAGACTTATATCTCGTTCTTATGTTGTATTCTCCTTATTTAATATTCATAGTGTAATGCTTATGTCAAGTGTCTTATTTAGGACTTCACAAGGTCCTATTCACCATCTCACATCTAGGGTGTACTTTGAGTCCGTACGATTTCTGAGTGGATTGGGAGGTACTAGAGTCGTTTCCATGGTTAAGGCTTTTTAGGTCTTCATGACTCATAATGTTTCTGCTAGTGTTCCATGGTTATTAGAGTCGGAATGCTTTTGAGTTCATCTTGGAATGTTATGAGAGGCTACATAAGTTAGGCATTGTACAGTAGCATGGTGTTGATTTTGTGACTTTTTAGCTTCAGGGTGAGTCAAAGTAGTGTTGGCGACCTGTTTTGGAATGTCGATCATTAGTCTTGCCTTTGCTGACTTAGGCATAATATCAGGCATTGTTCTTAGAGAAATATGTGCCTCGAACCTTGAAAGATAGGGAAAATGATGAGTTTATAGCAAGGTAACATGATTGTGACTGCATATGAGGATAAGTTCCATGCCTGGTATGGTTATGTTATGCAGTTTGTGAGTACTAAGAAGGAGAGAATATTTTTTCTCATCAATGGTTTGAGTTCTGAGTTACAAGTTTTGTCTATGCATATGACCTCTGCGGACAAGAGTTTCACCAAGGTGACTAACTATGTGAAAAAGGTAGAGGAAGTTCGATAGGATCGAAAAACCAAGGCATTGGCTATGAGTTCTGTGAATGTGGGTAACTAGAGTGGTTTGTATACTAAACATACAAGTCAACAGGTGCATTCAGCTCATCTGATTTTGTCAGATATGCCCGCTTCTACGATTGGTCATGGGGCTTCTTATGTATCAGCCAATAGGACCTCACTTGACCGTGGTTGTTTTCGTTGTGGTGAAACAACAAACATTAAGAAGGAATGTCATCATAGACAGGTAGTTGGTCATGTTTAGCAGTAGACTAGAGTAGTGGTTCCAGCGTATGGAGGTGATAATTGTAGAGAACGTCCACCACATGGCCGAAGAGGTAATCAGGGAGGCTGTGGAAGTCAAAGTAGTGGTAATATGGAGAGAGGAGTGGTGCAACTTAGAAGGGGGGTAACCTGTAATGATGACAGAGCTCAGCTTTATGTATTTTTGGGCAGACCAGAGGCTGAGGCAACAGACGTTGTGATAACATATAATATTTTTGTATGTGACCAGATTTCTACTTTGTTGTTTCATCCGGGTTCTACTTATCTTATGTATTTGTAATTTTTTCTATCGAGTTGATTAGATTTGTGATACCCTGGATACCCCTATCTATGTTGCTACCACTGTTGGAGAGTCTGTATAGTAACCTATGTGTATTGTGATTGTATAGTGTTGTTTATGGGCCTACACACTCTGGTATATTTGATCAAATTGGATATTCTTGACTTTGATGTGATCTTGGGTATTACTTTGTTGTCTTCTTATTTTTCTTTATTAAATTGTAATGCTAAAACAATAACTCTACAGATATTGGGAAGGGAATGGTGTAAGTGGGAGGGGTGTACAAGCCTAAGTCATTAAAGATCATGTCTTTCCTTCGGGCTATCAAACTAGTAGGGTAGGGTTATTTGGAATACTTGGCTCCTCTTCAGGATGTTAGTGTAAAGTCTCCTTCTATTGAGTATATCCTTATGGTTTCACAATATCCGGAGGTGTTTCCTACACATCTTCATATATGCCTACAGATAGAGACATAGACTTTTGTATTGATTTTGAGTTGGACAGTAGCCCAATTTCTATCCCTCCCTATCACATGGCTCTGACAAAGTTGAGAAAACTTAAGACTCAACATCAGGAATAATTTGATAAGGGATTCGTTCATCCTAGTTCTTGTCCTTGGGATGCTCATGTTTTGTTTGAAAGGAAAACTGAGGTAGTATGAGAATGTGCATAGATTACTGGAAGTTGAATACGGTCACCATCCGGAATAAGTACCCCGTGCCTTTTATAGATAATTTATTTGTCTAGCTACACAATGCTTCTATATTTCCTAAGATTGACTTGAGGTTGGGATACCATCAGTTAGAGATTAAGCTTGAAGACATACCTAAGACAACTCCCCGGTATTATGAGTTCTTAGTTATGTCGTTTAGATTGACTAATGCGCCTGCACCGTTTATGAGTTTGATGAATAGGGTGTTTAAAAAAGTTTTGGACTCTTTTGTGATTGTGTTTATAGATGATATCCTAATTTATTCCATGGGAAAGAAGGAGCATAAAGATCACCTTCGTATTGTTTTATGTATCCCTAGGGAAAAAAAATTTTATGCTAAATTTTCTAAGTGTGAATTATGGCTACTATAGTTTCCTTTCTCGAGCATGCAGTTTCGAATGAATGGGTGATGGTATATCCCCAAAATATTAAGGCAGTTGAGATTTGGGTTTGGCCTAGCTCTGTGACAGAGGTTACAAGTTTTATGGGTCCTACAAGCTATTACCGCAAGTCTATGATAAGCTTCACTTCCATTTCTACCCATTTAACTAGGTTGACTCAAAAAAAGGTACCATTCGAGTGGTTAGACAAATATGAAGAGAGTTTCCAAAAGCTCTAGAATCTTGTGACTATAACCCCGATACACTATCGGTGGAAGATAATGATTTCATTATTTATTGTGATGCACCACATTTGGGCTCGAGTGTTGTGTTCATGTAGGAAAGGAATGTTATAGCTTATGCTTCTAGAAAGTTGAAGGTCCGTGAGAGAAACTACCACACCCATGATTTAGAGTTGGCAGTGGTAGCGTGTAACACCTCGAACTTCGGTCAGTTTTTAGTTTTGAGTCAACTTCAAATGACTATATCTTTTAGAACATAAAGATTTAGGTGGCCCATGACCTATCAAATTGAAGGACATTGCATCCGCTTTCCAACGCCACCAAGTTTGCTAAATTGTGAGCTCCGAGTAAAAAGTTATGGCCACTTGAGTGAATCCTCTATAGTTAAGGTATTTCATCCATTTGAGAAAGGGATATTTTGGTCTTTTCCTTACCCACTAGGCCTTAAACGTTTGTATCACCCAAATAAGGGATAATCTGATTTACACCACTTTTACACGTTCTTAAATGCTTAGAGTTGAGAGATGGGTTTCAAGAGGAGAAAAGGAGAATTATTTCCAAGGGTTCTTTCAAGAATTGAGGATTTCCCCAAGAACAAGTGTTCTTTCGAGGTATGTAAGCTTCTCATAGTGTTGGGTTTGTTTGCCAGGTCCTTTTCCTTTTCGTCCTTCATTCCGTATGTGTTCTTTCGAATTGTATCTACGTTCTCTTCCTAATATGAACTCTTAAAGTCTTCATTAATCCTTAAGAGATCCTACATGTCATAAACACATGCCATAAATTCACATTTCGAATTGAAGTAAAGTTAAGAGGAAAGTTCAAGAGGTCCTTTTGAGTCACTTTGAGAATTCTTTAAATTGATTTTAGTTTTGAACCAACTCTTGAGTAAATGAGTATGAGCATGAGGCGAGTTGAGTTTCATGTTTCAAAATGAGTATAAGGGAACTAACTATTCTCAAGTGTAACACTTTTACATTTTCAAAGAGAGAAACATCGATTTCTAAATGAGTTATGAGTTCAGAGAAGTTTCCAAGTATTACCTCTTTTAAAAGGATTTTTTGAGTAATTACCTCAATTGAGAAAGAGTTATGTTTTTAAGACTTTGAGAATGAGTTATATATATATTATTGGGAGAAGTATTGAGCACCGATAAGGGCATTAATTAAGACAACTCAAAATCCTCAAAAACTGTATTTGCCAACATAGGTAAAGGATCATACTTTTTAGATGATTCGTTATTTCTTTTAAGCAAAGCTTAGTGGATCCATTTACTTGAGTTGTTCAATACCCCGGCAAGGTATAGGACAATTCTTGCAGCGTGGGCGAGATATTGTATCATCACGTAGCTCATACTGATGGTTTTTGGTTAGAGAATCACCCAATTAAGAGTAAAGAGTTTGTTATTTTATTTTTATACATTTTGAGTTAATATATACTGTTTTAAAAGGTTTAAATATTGTATCATTTATTGTTTCTTTCATGATGAGTTGAGTTAAGGTTAATATTTCTTCCAGCCTTGTCAGTTCCGTTAACTATTGCTTTGAAGCTTTCCCCTTATATACTCGTACATTCAATGTACTGACGTCATTCAACCTTCATCTTTTCATGATGCAGATTCAAGTGTTCAGGGTCATCAACCAACTCCGTTGATACCATTTGCACATCCAATAATTTCGGTGAGACTCCTTGCTTTCTGGAGGATTTCACATATTTTCAGTATTTGTTAAGATGTCGTGGGTCTTGTCCCGACATCTATCATAGTATTTAGAGGTTTCATAGACAGCAGTAGTTGAGGAGTCTTTCACCATTTCCTTTGTAGTGTTTTGAGACTTTGAGTTGATCACTTATGTTTAACTAAGTATTTCTAGATATTCATTGAGTTAAGTTTGCTTTTGAGACAATTTGAGTTTAATTATTCAATTGAAGTTCCTATTTGTTTGAGTGAGTCTTTCGCTAAGTAGTGAGCCAGGCCAAGGGTTCTCTTGGGGACCCGCGATGGTTCTCGAGTGCCAGCCACATCTAGGGTATAGGCTCGGGGTGTGACAAACTTGGTATCAGAGTCAGGTTTAAAAATTCCTAGGGTGTCTATGTAGCCGTGTCTGTAGAGTCCTTGTTATTGGTGTGAAGCGCGCCACATCTATAATTCGGAGGCTACAACATTAGGAAACATTTCACTTCCTTCTTACTCCATTTCGTGTGATAGAGTTCACCTCTATAAAAGTTTCCTTATAATTAGTGCTTGCGTGTATCTTTTCAGATCATGCCTCCATCAAGAGTTGTTCGAGGACGTCCCACTAGGAGGAATGTTAATCCTAAGGATCCAGAGGTGCAACCCCCTCAAGGAGATGTCACCAATGTTAAGTTCAGGAATGCTATTTATATGTTGACTCAGGTTGTGGCCAATCAAGATGGTCAACAAAGAGGGGTTCGTCAAGATGTGGCTGATACATCAAAGATCCTTGAGTTTTTGAGAATGAATCACCCGATGTTCACAGAGCCAAACATCACTGAGGATCCAGAGAACTTTGTGGAAGAACTCCAGAAAGTGTTTGAGGTTAAATGTGTTGTTGATGCTGAGTGTGTGGATTTAGCTTCATGCCAACTCAAGGGTATTGCTAGGATTTGGTACGACCAATGGAAGAAGAGAAGGGCTGAAAGGGCACCACTTTTGAGTTTAGCTATTTTTTTAAAGTGCCTTCTTAGGGCGCTTCTTTCCCCGCGAACTAAGGGAAGCGAAGGTAAGAGAATTTTTGAACTTGAAACAGGAGTCCATGAGTACAACCTCAAGTTTAGTCAATTATCCCATTATACTCCAGAGATGGTGGCGAATATGAGAAGCAGGATGAGATTGTTTGTGTCTAGGTTGTCCCACTTTTCAAGTAAGGAAGGTAAGGCAACTATGTTGATACGGGACATGGACATAGCAAGGCTTATGATCTATGTGCAGCATGTTGTGGAAGATAAGCTGAAAGACAGGGGAGAGTTCCGTAGTAAGAGGGCAAAACCATCGAATCAAGAGTTCGGCCAGCAGAAGACCAGAAATGTGAATCGATCCTCTTTTCCGAAAAGATCACCTGGACCTGCTCCATCATCAGCTAGTGCACCTACACTAAAGAACCGAGGTTATTTGAGGGACCAAAAACCCAGAATTTCAGGGCCGACCTACTCAGTCTTAGGATAATGTAGCACAAGGGGCTCACTGACCTCCACATGTGAAAGTGTGGTAGAAACCACCCAAGAGCATGTTGTGATGCCTCTCGTGGCTGCTTCAAGTGTGGTCAGACGGGTTACTTCATGAGAGAGTATCCTAAGAACAAGAAGGATAATGGGGTCAATAGAGTCTGTATGTTACAACCAGTCGCCAAGGGTGAGAGAATTCACCAGATGTTTTTACTGGTATGATAAAACTCTTTACTTTTGATGTTTATGCATTACTTGATCCAAGTGCGTGTCTATCTTTTGTGACTCCTTATGTAGCTAGAGGTTTGATATTCTTCCCGAACAACTTCTTGAGCCCTTCAGTGTTTCCACACCTGTTGGAGAGTCTATTCTAGAAGAGAGAGTTCATCGTGATTGTACAATCTCTGTCAATCACAAGGACACTATGGCTGACTTAGTCGAGCTACACATGGTGGACTTTGATGTTATTTTAGGTATGGACTGGCTTCATGCTTTTTATGCCTCAATTGATTGTAGAACTCGAGAAGTCAAGTTTCAGTTTCCTAATGAGCCTATCTTAATGGGCAGGAGTAGTTTTAGCAGTGCCTAAGGATTGTTTCATTTCATACCATAAGGCCAAAAGTTATTCTCAAAAGGGTGCATCTATCACTTAGTCTAAGTTAATGACTCAAGTGTTCAGATACCTCTTATTCAGTCAGTTCCAGTTGTGAGTGAGTTTCAAGAGGTCTTTCCCGATGATCTTCCCAGAGTCCCTTGTGAGAGAGAAATAGACTTTGGCATAGACATTTTTCATGATACTCAACCTATCTATGTTCCGCCATATAGAATGGATCTAGCTGAGTTAAAAGAGTTAAAGAGAAATTGAGAGATCTTCTTGATAAGGGTTTTATTCAAAAAAAGTGTCTCACTTTGGGGTGCTCCGGTCTTATTTATGAGGATGAAAGATGGTTCCCTTAGAATGTGTATTGATTACCGCCAGTTGAATAAGGTCACCGTAATGAATAGGTATCCCCTTTCGAGAAATGATGATCTTTTTTATCAACTTCAGGGTGCCACTTACTTCTCTAAGATAGACCTCAAATCTGGTTATCATCAGTTGAGAGAAATAGAAAGTTACATCCCAAAGACAGCATTCAGGACCCATTATGGTCATTATGAATTTCTTGTTATGTCTTTTTGTTTGACTAATGCTCCTGTAGCGTTCATGGATCTTATGAACAGAGTGTCGAAACCATATCTTCATATGTTGGTGATTGTATTCATTGATGGCTTACTGATTTATTCGAGAAATGAGGAGGATCATGCTAGTCATCTTAGAATAGTCCTACAAACTTTCAAAGATCGAGAATTGTATGCTAAATTTTCTAAGTGTGAGTTTTGGCTTCAGTCTGTGGCATTTTTTGGCCACATTATATCCAGTGAAGGGATTCGAGTTGACACTCAAAAGATTGAATCAGTGCAGAACTAGTCAAGATCCACATCTCCAACTGACATAAGGAGTTTTTGGTGGTTGGCTAGTTACTACAGAAGGTTCATCGACGGTTTCTCATCTATTTCATCCTCGTTGACTAAGAAAATTGCTAAGTTTCAATGGTTTGAAGCTTGTGAAAAAGCTTTCAGGAATTGAAAACTCGGTTGACTACTACTCTAGTGTTGACCCTACCAGATGGTACAAAAGGTTTTGTTGTTTACTGCTATGCGTCCAGAGTTGGACTTGGTTGTTTATGGATGCAGAACAATAAGGTTATAGCCTATGCCTACAGCCAACTCAATATTCACGAGAAGAATTACCTGACTCATGATCTCGAGTTGGTAGCAGTAATATTTGCTTTAAAAATATGGCGTCACTATCTCTATGATGTCCGTATAGATGTGTTCACCGACCATAAGAGTCTCCAGTATATATTCAGTCAGAAAGAGCTTAATCTCATACAGAGGAGGTGGTTAGAGTTACTCAAGGATTACGACATGAGTATCCTCTATCACTCAGGTAAGGCTAATATTGTTGATGATGCTTTGAGAAGGTTATCAATGGGAAGTGTTGCCCATATTGAGGAAGGCAAGAAGGAACTAGCTAAGGAAGTTCATAGACTTGCCCGTTTGGGAGTCTGTCTATTGGACTCCAACGATGGGGGAGTTGTGGTGATGAACGGGGCTGACTCATCACTTGTATCTAAAGTGAAGGAGAAGCAAGACCAAGATCCTATTTTACTTGAACTAAAGGAAAATAATCATAAGCAAAAAGTAATGCCTTTTGAACAAGGGAGAGATGGTGTGTTAAGGTATCAAGGTAGATTATGTGTACCATGGGTAGATGAGCTCCAAAAGAGGATCATGGCAGAGGATCATAGTTTCAGATACTTGATCCATCCCGGTTCCACAAAAATGTACCATGACTTGAGAGAAGTCTATTGGTTGATTAGTATGAAGAGGTGCATTGCAGAATTTGTTGCTAAGTGCCCAAATTGCAATCAGCTCAAGCTAGAACACCAAAGACCCGGTGGTATGGCTCAGAACATAGCCCTTCCATAATGGAAGTGGGAGATGTTTAACATTGATTTCATTACTATCTTGCCGCAATCTCGAAGGCAGCATGATTAGATTTGAGTGATTGTAGATCGGATGACTAAATCAGCCTATTTCTTGCCGGTAAAGACTGCCAATTCAGCTGAGGATAATGCCAGATTGTATATTCAAGACATAGTTATAATACATGGAGTTCTGGTGTCTATCATCTTAGATATGGGTGCACAATTCAAAGCTTAGTTCTTGAAGTCTTCCCAGAAATGTTTGGGTTCGAAGGTGAACCTTAGTACTGCTTTCCATCGACAGAATGATGGTCATGCAAAGTGCACAATTCAGACTTTAGAGGATATATTGAGGGCATGTGCCATATATTTCAAAGGTAATTAGTATGACTACTTGTCTCTCGTAGACTTTGCTAACAATAATCGCTATCAGTCTAGTATCCAAATGGCTCCTTTTGAGGCTCTTTATGGAGAAGGTGAGGATCTCCTATTGGTTTGTCAGAGAATGGTGAAGCTGAGTTGATAGGGCCAGATTTAGTTAATCATGCCATGGAGAAAGTAAGGATCATTCAGGGAAGGTTGAAAACAACACAAAGTCGTCAGAAATCTTATACAAATGTTAGGAGGAGAGACTTAGAATTTGAGGTTGATGATTGGGACTACTTGAAGGTTTCACCCATGAAGGGTGTTATGAGATTTGGTAAGAAGGGGAAACTAAGTCCCCGATACATTGGTCCTTACAGGATATCTAAAAGGGTTGGCAATGTAGCTTATGAGTGGGAGCTACCTTTTAAGTTAGAAGCAGCTCATTTGGTGTTCCATGTATCCACTGTAAAGAAGTGTTGGGCGATCCTTTACTCATAATACCTACTAAAAACATTTGTATTAAGGACAACCTATCATATGAGAAAGAGCTCGTTCAGATTCTTTGTTGTCAGATTCACTACAACATTTTAGGCCTACGGCCACACTAATTCTGGACAACACTTGTAAAGTGTTGCCTAAAATATTTTTGGGGACGCTTTTAAAGCGTAGCCTAAATTTTTAACTTTTAGCTTTGATAATATTGGCAACACTTGCAAAGTGTACTCTTTAATGGTATAAGCAACACTTTATAAGCGTTGTTACAATATGATATAATTGGCAACAACTATTTACATATATGGCCACACTTTTAATGTGTCCTATTTTTATAATTGTAAAAACAACACATTACAAGTGTGGCCTTAAAATTTTCACTAAAATAATATATTCCCTCCAAAATTTTTAACTCTCCCTCCCATTTTTATTGGCCAAAAAAAATAATTCATAAAACATTAATAATTCATAAAACATTATCAGAAAAACACGCTGAAGCTAAGTCGTCTTTCTCTGAAGAACTGAGCTGAAGCTAAGTCGTCTGAAGAGCTGAAGTTGACGATACCTACGATTCTCTTCTCCGATACCGATTTCGTCAAGCGTAAGTACCTACTCTACTAATCATCTAGTACTAAAAACAGTCTTCTTGTCAATTGATTGAATTTTTGTTTTGTGTTTAGAAGAGGAGAATAAGAAGGAATTGATTACTTTGGGGTTGTTGGAATGGAACAAATCACGAGTTACAACTGAAATTCCAAAGTAGAGGAAGAAAGTGCTGAAAATCATGAATGTCAAAGTGAGCCCTAGGCATATTCAGCAGCCGAGATAAAGGGAATTACTACTCGGAAGCATTTGAGTGAGTTAGTATCTATCGTTAATAGCTTGTAACTTTCATTGAACCTTTTTGAGATTCATTTTTAGCATCAAAACTTGTTGAGATTTAATAGATCTGTTGAGATTTAGAACAGAAAAAGTACTTCAAAAATGCTAGAACATAAAAAATATGCATTAGATTTAATTGATTTGTTGAGATTTAGAACAGAAAAAGTACTTCAAAAAATTGATAAAAACAGGATAAGTATTAATATGATGATAGTGTTTAGAAGTATAAAATTTCTAAGTCTCTCCATTACGCTTTTGGCAAGATGAACTGAAGCTAAGTCTCTCCGTCACGCTTTTCTCTTAGATTTCTCGCTGAAGAACATGATTTCGGACAGATTTCTCGCTGAAGAACATGATTTCGGACAGATTTCTCGCTGAAGAGCTAAAGAGATTCTTGCTTAAGAACACGATTTCCGTCATAGTTCTCGCTCAAGAACACCATTTTGTTGGAATAGGGTTTATCAGGTAAGAAATTCTATCTTTGAAAGTCTAAATTTTAGCTTTAGGATTTTGATATTCTTGTGCTTTTGATACGTTTTTTGGGAGTCTAGCTCGTATTTTAGCTTCATCATTTGATTTTTGGGAGTCTAGCTCGTATTTTTGCTTCAGCAGGTTATTCTTTGCCCTGAGCATTAATCACTAAATAAAGAATTGTGTGTTTACTTAATTTACTGACTCTTGTGCATGTTCGAGAAGTTAGAAATGCTATTCCAAGATGACAAAATGTATGTTTTACATTGTACATGAGTAATTTCTTGAATTTGCTTCAATCTAGTTCCAAGCATTTGCAGTATATCTTCGGAATGACTTGCAAAATGGTGCAAGTTCTCATTAGTCTCTCTCATTTCCTCTCTACATACCTCCAGTTTTTTAAGAGTCCAATTATATATGCAATAGCAGCTGGTTTGACAATTATAAATGTGATGAAGTATCAGAAAAGAAAAGTAAATGCCTGCCTGTTTGCTGATGGAAGCCTTTCTCCATAAATATGCAATTGGGAAATAGATTTTCTTAATATTATTCAAATGGTAAGAATATTTGTATTCATTAACCAATTTAGGAGCTTACAATTCAGTTGTTTTTTACTATTTTAGCTCAAGTTACAGCATATATCTTCCTCAGATAGGTGTCATCAACTTTTTTCTATTTCAGATCTGTTTTATGCATTAAGAACAGAGAAAATAATCATTCAAGGAAAGGACTTCCTACTTGTGAATCATTTTATGTTTTTGTGTTCCATAAAGTCATTAGTGATTACTATGTTAATTAAGCACTTTTTAAAGTTTTTAATTGGTGTTTGTGATGTTTGAGATGAGCTTAAATGAAGCGACATGGACAGTGAGGATTTCATATGGTCTAGTAGTTGTCTTTGTTTTAGCTTAGACAGATAAAAGGAAATCGCCTGATGTTTTTTTTTTGTCTTCGCTGAAATTTGAACCTGAGACATCGTGATTGTCAGGGTGTGTATTCGTTGTTATGATGGTGGTTTCTGAAGTCATTTTTTATGTGTATTTTAGTGTCATTTTCTTTATATTGTTGTTATACAGTATAAAAAAATTGAGTAGAGATGAAGTAAAAGGGGGAAAAAGAATTGGATATATATGAGTTAAATAATTTTAATTTATTTATTTTTAGGTTGAATTTTTATTTTATTTTTCTCTTTTTCTGTTTTTGGCTTGTTGCTCTTTTATTGTATATTTGGTTGGTGATAGTGGAGGTTGTTTCTATTTGGAGTTCCTTTGAAGGAATTTTGTGTTTTACTTAATTTGGTTTCTAATTTGGCTGTGGATTGCAATTTGCAAATCCATTATGTAACTATATTATTTTTTTCTGTAGTTTTATACTTTTTCATATGCACATTTTAATCAAAAAAAAATTTCTAAACCAAGAAATTTTCTCAACTATTTCAGGTTTTGCTGAGAGGAAATTAATATTATTTAGACTCCAAAATCAAGGTATTTCTAATCTCTTAACATTAAAATGACTATATTTCATCCTTGAAATAATGCCATACAGTTTTGTAGTTATTATTATGTATATATTAGAAACAAGAATGGTAACAAGGTACGTGAAACTCGAAACTCACTATGATTCTGATCATCTCATAACACATGATTCCAATTCTGATGATTCCATTCAAATTTTTATCATCTCATAACACATGATTCTGATAACTTACTCGTGAATTTTAAAACTTATTTATGAAGTAGTTAATGATTTAATGATTGTTACTGAAAGATTAAATATTAATATCTTCTTCTAGAAATTCAAATATCCCATCCAAGGATTGGATAGATTTAGCAAGGTATAGCAAAGAGTATATTGCTGGTGTTGAATCATTCCTAGATTTTGCTTACTCTTATGGAGATCCTCAAGGAGAGGAAATTCAGTGTCCATGTGTAAAATATTGTAATATTCGTTGGACTCGAAGGAATGTAGTGTATGATCATCTAATATGCTATGGATTTGTTAAAGGTTATACTAGATGGATCAATCACGGGGAATGGGATATCAAGTCGAATGTTGATGATGATATGAATTACTCACGTGATGATATTGATGGATTGTTGAATGATCAATTTAGAGATGTTGCAGAGGCTGAAGGCGTTTATGATGGTCCAAATGAAGATGCCAAGAAATTCTATAACTTAGTTGAAGAGGCAAGCCAAGAATTATATCCTGGTTGTACATGATTCTCTAAATTATAATTCACACTTCGTTTATATTTGTTGAAGTGTCTACATGAATGGAGCAATGAATCATTATTAAAAGAGGCGATGCTCGAGTTGAACATTCCTCCGTCTTACAATAAAACCAAGTCTATGGTTAAGAATCTCGGTTTTGATTATGAAAAAATTGATGCATGTCCCAATGATTGCATGTTGTTCAGGAATGATCATAAGGATGATGAATTTTTTCATACTTGTGGAGCTTCACGATATATTAAATCTCCTGAAGTTGATAGTGAGCTTGAGCCTTCAAAAAAACAACACCGAGTTTCAGTAAAGACTTTGAGACACTTTCCATTAATTTCTAAACTCAAAAGGCTATTTATGTGCTCAAAGATGGCAGATTCTTTGAGGTGGCATGACGAGGAGCGTTCTAAAGATGGAAAGTTAAGGCATCCCGCTAATGGTCTAGCATGGAAAGATTTTGATAGGTTGCATCCAGATTGTCGCAATGTGAGACTTGGCTTGTCAAGTGATGGGTTCAATCCATTTCAAACCATGAGTATATTACATAGCACATGGACAGTTATGTTGATGGTGTATAATCTGCCACCTTGGATGTGCATGAAATCTGAATATTGTATACTTTCTTTACTTATATCTGGGCCGCGATCACCTGGAAATGACATTGATATTTACTTACAACCATTGGTAGATGAGTTAAAATTATTGTGGGATTCTGGGGTTGAAACATATGTTGCTTCAAGAAATCAAACTTTTCAAATGCGGACAACTCTTATGTGGACAATCAATGACTCGTACAAATACGGGAAAGGAAATTCAGGCCGATACCAAAGTTGCAATAGTAAGTTTTTTAAAGAGGATTATTGATGAATTTAATTCAGAATTAAAATTTATATATTGTGGAGAGTGTGACTCCATTGAATTTTATTATGTCGTCTTCTTCTACTTCTTCTTCTTGTGCAAGTACGAGGAGATATTAAATATGTATGTCTTCTTCTTGTTCTTGTTCTTCTTCTTGTGCAAGTCCGAGGAGATACAAATGAATCATAAACTCCTTTTAGCCGTAAAGTAAATAGTTCTTACAGTTAACTATGAATGTCCTTTTATTCAACAGGCTGAACTTCAAAATCGTCAAAATTTCGGGGAAACAGCTGATGATGCCTTTAGGGCAGTGTTTGGAAAGGAGCAGCCTGGCCAACTTTGGTGGTATAGAACATCAATGACAACAAGTTCTCTGAAAGAAGATGAGGAAAGTAACAAGCTAAAACAAAAGCATGCTAATGAAATTAGTTCTCTGAAGGAAGAAATGAATGAAATGAAAGAAAAAATGTGATCTTTTTTTAGTTAGTTGCTGCAAAACAACCCTGGATTGAATATTCAAGATATACCAGGGGTTGTCGGATCTAACCTTGTTTCACATGTTGATGCAAGTAGCGCACAAGCAGTAAGAGGCAAAAATCTTCCACATTCTTCAGGGTCAACTCATGATTCGGTTCTTCAAAAGATATTTTGTTGGTTCCTTAAGGCTTTTCTTTCTCTTTCTCTCTTCCGGAACCTCTCAACTGTATTTTCCTCAACTTTGTCTAGTTGTTGTTCTTGGCTATAGGTTTGATCCTACAAAAAAAGATCATTATAGTTATTATGAGTAGAAATAGTAGAGTTAAGTGTCTTACCTCCTGATTTGGTTGCTGATTTGGGTGTGTAGTTGCGGCTCCATCCGGCAGTCCTTGCTTGGTAGTGATAATAGGAGTCGCAAGGTCAATAGGGATATTATTTTTAGCCTGATTTTATCTTAGTCGAGCAGCAAACGATTGGATAGTAGTGTAGGGAGCTGGTTCAGGGACTATGTCCTTATAAACATTTTCTGGGGATTTGGAGTAGTTTGATCAATGTGAGTAGGATGATGATAGATTTTACTATCTACCGATTGTAAATAAACAATCTTAACAAAAATAGCTCAGAATAGAACTAGACCGACTGCATGTTGACTCTTACACATTGCATGAGTAGAATGCCTTGAAGCATAGGCAATAACCTTCCCATTTTGCATAAGTACACATCCTAGCCCAATTCTCGAGGCATCATCATAAATAACAAAACCATCCGTCCCTTCTGGTAAAGTCAACACCGGAACGGAAGTAAGTCTATCCTTCAATTCTTGAAAACTCCTTTCACATGATTCAGACCAATGAACTTAGCCTTCTTTTGAGTCAAAGCTGTCAATGGAGAGGCAATCAAAGAAAACCCCTCAACAAACCTTTTATAGTAACCAGCCAAGCCCAAGAAGCTTCTAATATCCGAAGGGGATAGAGGTCTAAGCCAACTCTTAACCGCATCTGTCTTCTTAGGATCTACCTGAATATCCTTACTTGAAACAATGTGACCAAGAAAAGCCACAGACCTTAGCTAAAACTCACAGTTGCTAAACTTTGCAAAGAGTTGTTGGTCCTTAAGAATTTGCAACACAATCCTCAAATGATCAATATGCTCATCCTCACTTCTCGAATAGATCAATATATCATCAATGAACACAATCACAAACATGTCAAGGTATTGTTTAAACACCTTATTCATCAAATTCATAAAAGCGGCTGGAGCATTAGTCAAACCAAAGAACATCACCAAAAACTAAAAATGACCATTTCGGGTTCTAAAAGTCATTTTCGAAATGTCATCTTCCTTCACCCTAAATTGGTGATAACCCGACTGGAGGTCAATCTTGAAAAAGTAGCTTGCCCCTTGAAGTTGGTCAAACAAGTCATCTATTCTTGGAAGGGGATACTTATTCTTCTCAGTGACCTTATTCAATTGCCGGTAGTCAATACACATACAAAGAGAATCGTCCTTCTTTCTAACAAACAAAACTGGAGCACCCCATGGACAGATATTCGATCAGTTGAAACCCTTATCCAACAAATCTTTCAATTTCTCCTTCAATTCTTTAAGTTCTATCGCATCCATTCAGTAAGGAGGAATAGAGATATGTTGCGTATCTGGGAGAAGGTTAATAGAGAAGTCTATTTCCCTTTCGGGAGGAATACCGGGTAGATCATCCGGGAATACTTCCAGAAACTCATTAACAATGGGGACCGACTCAAGAGTAGAGGTCTCGAAATCCACATCCCTCACCCTAACTAGATGGTATATGCGACCCTTAGAAATTATCTCTCTAGCTTTAAGACAAGAGACAAACTGACCCTTAGGCATAGAATTTCCCCCTTTCCATTCTAGGACAGGCTCATTCGGAAACTGAAACTTGACTATAGGAGTTCTACAATCAATAGAGGCATAACAGGAGTGCAGCCAATCCTTACAAAGGATAACATCAAAATCTAGAATATCAACTTCTACCAAGTCAACAAGAGTAACTTTATGGAACAAGGAAATGGGACACTTTCTATAGACCCTTTTAGCCACAATAGAATCACCAATAGGAATAGAGACAGAAAAAGGATCTAACAACACATCCGGAAGAATATCAAACCTCATAGCCACATATGGCGTCACAAAAGATAAGGTAGTACCGGTGTCAAGTAAAGCATAAACATCAAGTTGAAAGACTTTCAACATACCGGTAACTACATCGGGAGAACCCTCTTGCTCACCATGAGTCTGAAGTGCATAAAATTTGTTTTTCTTGGGAGCATTTGGACCCGAACCACTTGGACCGGATGAATGATTAGGTTGAGCCTTTCGGCGATTATCTCCCTCATTCTTAGAACCTGAAGGAAAATCTCTTATCTTGTTGTCCATTTTACCACAACCAAAACAAGCATTGGAACCCACTAAACATTTACCCTCATGCTTTCTTCCCCACTTAGCACAAGTAGGCAATAAGGACCCGCTAACATTCCCTCCTTGAGGTTTAGGGTTAGACACCCTCTCTTTGGTGAATCTAGTAGAAGCATTGGATGAACCTTGACCGGAAAATCTTTATCAAAATCTAGGACGACCATGTCCATCGAACCTTGCATTAGAGAAATTACCATCACCGGTTTTAGCCCTCTTTGCCTCCCTAGTATTTTCCTTAAGTTTCTCCTCTTCAATTTATTAAGCATAAACCGTGAGATGAGAAAGCTCCATGTCATTAACAAGAATGGAGGTACGACACTCCTTAACAACAATTTCAGACACACCCGAAACAAACTTACTCATCTTTGTCCTAGGATCGACAACCATTGTGGGAGCATATCAAGACAATTGTGTGAAATTCAAAGCATATTCCTTAACACTCATACTTCCTTGACGAAGGTTGATGAACTCAAGCACCTTTGCCTCCCTCATCTCAAGGGGAAAGAACCTATCAAGGAAAGCAACTTTGAACTTTTCCTAATCAAGAGGACCCACATCTTCCGGTCTCCCTTCTTTCCATAGATTGAACAAAATTTGAGCAACACCCTTAAGTTGATAAGCGGACAACTCCGCTATTACAACCGGCGTCACTCCCATAATCATCAACACCTTATAAACGTCATCAATGAAGTCTTGAGGATCTTCTTGAACCTTAGAACCATGAAACTCCGGAGGATTCATTCTAGTGAAGTCCCTCACTCTAGATGCCGTTGTACCCACATTTGGGTTCACGGGGACCACAACCTCCCTATTGGCTTGGGCCGTCATAGCTTGAGGCAATACTTGAAAAGCATCCCTAAACTCCAGATTAGTCACTTGCTCGGCCAAAGGGTCAACCGGAGCTTGAGGAGATTAAGGAGGAGCTTCTTCTTCCACATTCTCCCTCACGTTTCTTGTTGCATAAGCTCTTCGAGTAGGCATATCCTGTAGAGCATCGGATAAGGATTAGGAGAGAGACCTTATAGAGTTAAACTCTATCGCATGACTTTAGAGTAATGAAAGAAGTGGAGTTTCCTAAACATCTTGTAGCCTCTCATTCATAAATGTGGCGCTCTTGACACTCATGAACAAGATTCTACTTGACGTGGCTTATGAGACATCCTAGGACCATTCTAAACCTTGTGCTCTAATTACAAAGTTTGTCACGACCCAGGGGTACACCCTAGATGTAACATGGCGTAGAGAACACCGAGAGGCCCCATAAAATCCACCTAGCGTTCATAACATAAGAAATAGAACAAAGGAAAAAAAGACAACATTTCAAGTCCAAAGTTTTATAAAATCAAAGCGGAAGTCTAAATACTTGTCTCAATAGCCATCTAATACAATTGAATGAAATTGGTCCTACCCCATACATCATCTCCAAAACTGAAAGCAATAAAGAAAACTGAAAACAATGAAAATCCATCCTCGAAGCATGATGACTCACAAAAGCTCGAAAATCTTGCAAATCAACCTCTAGCCACAAAACTGAGAACCATGACTGTCGGACCCTAAATTTTGGGGAAATATAGGCAAGAGTATGCGTCAGTACAAAATATATACCAAGCATGACAGCCATGCATATAAACATTTAAAACATGCTAAAAAGGGACATTTTCATGAGTAAGTAATGATCAAGCTAAAACATGCATCTTGAGAGTTTAGAAACCATAAGTCATAAAAACATTATCAATGCAAGTGAACATCATCTTAAAACATACTTACGATACTTCCTTGAAGTAACCTTGGTTCATCATATCATTTGCTTATTTTTAGGAAGTAGCCTTAACCGACATATAAGACCATGTGAGCTAGAAATATGGAATCCGGTGTCTACCCCACACCGGAAAGAGGTGTCCCACTTGCCACGGTAAGAGCCATGAAATGCTAGCTATTGTGGATCAACTAGCTAATGTCTATCTAGAAAATCCTATGTAGGCACATAGTTATAGGACACGGGTAATCGTCACTTGTCCACTTGGTTCTAAGCTTAACTTCCACGGAATAGTTCTTAATCCTATTCATCTTAACTCATGTTCGTCGGTTCTCAGCTTAACTTCCACGGAATAGTTCTTAATCCTATTCATTTTCACTCCTGAAGGAACATGGGTAATCACCTCTTGTCCTTACAACATGTGACATGCGTAATCGCCGCTTGTCTTTATATCATATGACATGGGTAATCTCCTCTTGTCTTTTACTCAGAGAGCACAGGTAATCGCCTTTTGCCTCAACATTAGCATAGATTCTTAGTTATTGGTTCATTATAACTGAGAAGACCTTTCAACCCTCAGAACCTTTATCATGTGAGAAATCCTTTCACAATTCATGCTTACATGTGTATATGAGAAATCCTTTCAACAATACAACAATAGCAACATCATTGATACTTCAATCTCAAAGCATCCTTAAAACAAATACCTCAATCTCATAAGAACATGCATAATTCCATAATTCACCTTTCAAGGTTCAACCTCACTTTCTATCATCAATGTCTAGAAAACATGAGTTAGACATGGGCTCATAGGAATTCATCAAAATTCATGTAATTCTACCAATACATACTTGATTTCATAAAACACTTCTTTCATAATACAAGACCCACCTTATATACTCATTACTTGGAAAACAGGGGATTACATGGGTTCATAGAGGATCATCATAAAATTATGAGATTAACTCAATTCATGCATCATAAATCATAAATCAATCAATTAGATCAACAATTAGGAGAACCCATAACATAGAAGAAAACCCTAACTAAATTGGGAATTCTAACTTTGAAAATAGGAGAATTTGGGAACTCCATGGATGAAACTATCATATCTCAAAGTCAATTGCTTATCTTCAATGGAGGAATGGAGACTTGACTTGAAACCCTAGGTTGAATCCTTCTTCTTCAAGCTTTCTAGAGAGAGAAATATTTTGCAGAGGAAACTTGTTCTCCTTTTAGAAATTTGAGAGAATGATTTTCAATTGGGAAATTTTAGAGTTAAAACAGTTATATAGGGGTTCTAGGCATAGGAAAAACGGCATAGTATTAGAATAAAATAATTAGGAAAAGACCCAACTGCCCCTAGGAAAATAATTGCCGCCTCTAACAACGGGTCAGACTGACGGACCATTGTTTGACCGGTGGTCCGTCCTGTTCGTCCGTCAACAACTTCAGAAACTGGAATTTGGGGCCCTGACCTACAGACCCTCAACCACGGACCGTGGACCCAACGACGGTCCGTTGGTCCAGGCCGTGGTTCATGATTTTTTTCTGAGCAATTTGGTAGGCCAATCCATGGACAAGACCTATAGTCCGTGGTCAACTCCACGGGCCGTGGTTGGCCTCCGTCGGATGGCACCAGGGACTTCTGAACACTACTATTTTTCCCTTTCTCAAATCTGAGGTGTTACAGGACTAAGCTTCCCTGTCTTCCCAAATCTCATTACACCCTTCATGGGGGAAATTTTCAAGTAGACCCAATCATTAACATCAAATTCAAGGTCTCTCCTTCTAACATCGGCATAGGACTTTTGCAAACTTTGAGCCATTTTTAACCTTTCTCTAATAAACCAAACTTTCTCCATAGCCTCATGCACCAATTCAAGGCCTAACAAAGCGACTTCACCAACTTCAAACCAGCCTATGGGAGATCTACACCTCCTATCATATAGAGTTTGAAATGGAGCCATACAAATACTTGAATGATAGCTATTATTATATGCATACTCAATCAAAGGCTAGTGATAATCACAATTACCCTTGAAATAAATTACACATGCTCTTAACATATTTTCCAAAGTTTGGATAGTACACTCCGCTTGCCCATCGGTTTGCGGATGAAAGGCCTTACTAAGCTTAACACTAGTACCAAGACCCTTTTGGAAATATTTCGAAAACTGAGAAGTGAATACGATCAGAGATAATGGATAAGGTCACTCCATGCAACCTCACCATTTCCCTCAAATAAAACTTAGCATAGTCCTCCACCGAATTAGAAAGCTTGATGGGAATGAAATGAGCTGATTTTGTCATACAATTTACTATAAGCCAAATCAAATCATGTTGTCACCCGGTGCAAGGTAAACCAACAATCAAGTCCATATTCAAATCTTCCCACTTCCAAGTAGGAATACTCATATCTATAGACAAACCTCCTGGCTTTTGATGCTCAACTTTTACTTGTTGACAATTAGGACACTTAGCCACAAATTCTGCAATATCCTTCTTCATCCCATTCCACCAATAGACCTTCCACAAGTCACGGTACATTTTGGTGGCTCCCGGTGAATAGAATATTGATAACTATGGGCTTCTGACAGGATTTTCTCTCTCAAGTCATCAACATTACGAACACACAAACGACCTTGATATCTAAGCACACCATCTCCCCCTTGGGAGAAAGCCTCTACAGACTTTTTAAGCATTGTTTCCTTCAATCCAACCAAAGTCCTATCAAGACCTTGCTTGGCTTTCACATTAACCACAAAAGATGATTTTGAACCATTGTGAACCATGACACCACCTTTGGTAGAGTCCACTAACCAAACACCCGATCGGGCCAATCTATGAACATCCTGAACCAATTCCTATATATCATTCTCAATATGAGCAACATTACCCATCGATAACCGACTAATAGCACCACATTTGCTTTTCGAGGTGATAGAGAAAACTCGTGTCATAATCTTTTAGTAACTCAAGCCACCTTCTTTGGTGAAGATTCTGATCCTTCTGTTTAAAGACATATTGTAAACTCTTGTGGTCGGTAAAACCATCCACATGAACACCATATAAGTAATGCCTCTAAATCTTTAAGGAAAAAACAACTGCTGCTAGTTCAAGGTCATGGGTAGGATAATTCTTTTCATGAATCTTAAGTTGCCTTGAAGCTTAGGCAATGACTTTCCCATTTTTTCATAAGGACGCATCCTAACCCAATTCTTGAGGCATCACAATAAACCACAATTCCATCAGTTCCTTCGGTAAAGTCAACACCAGAGCGGAAGTAAGATTATCTTTAAAATCTTGAAAACTCTTTTCGCAAGCTTCCGACCATATGAACTTAACCTTCTTTTGGGTTGATGTCGTCAATGGAGAGGAAATCGCAGAAAATCCTTCAACAAACTTTCTATAGTAACTGTCTAAACCCAAGAAACTTCTAATATCCGAAGGGCACAGAGGTCTAGGCCAACTCTTTACCGCATCCATCTTCTTAGGATCTACCTCAATACCCTTACCGGAAATAATGTCACCAAGAAAAGCTACAGACCTCAACCAAATTTGCTAAACTTTGCAAAGAGTTGTTGGTCCTTGAAAACTTGCAACACAATCCTCAAATGATCGGTATGCTCATCTTCACTCCTCGAAGAGATCAATATATCATCAATGAACACAATCATAAATATATTAACGTATTTTCTAAACACCCTATTCATCAAATTCATAAATGCCGATGGAGCATTATTCAAGCCAAATTACATTACAAAAAACTCATAATGACCATAGGGCGTCCGAAAATACATCTTCGGAATGTCATCTTCTTTCACCCTCGATTGGTGATAACCCAACCGAAGGTCAATCTTAGAGAAGTAACTTTGCTCCTTGAAGTTGATCAAACAAATCATCTATCCATCGGAGAGGATATTTGTTTTTAACTGTAACCTTGTTATATTGCTGGTAGTCAATACACATACGGAGTGAACCATCTTTCTTTCTAACAAACAAAACTAGAGCACCCCATAGAGAGATACTTGGTCGGATGAAAACCTTATCCAACAAGTATTTCAATTTCTCCTTTAATTCTTTAAGTTCTACCCGAGCCATTCGGTAAGGAGGAATCGAAATAGGTTCCGTATCTTGGAGAAGGTCAATACCGAAGTCTATTTCCCTTTCGAGAGGAATAACGGTAAGGTCATCTGGATACACTTCTGAAAACTCATTTACAACAGGAACCGACTCAAGCATAGGGGTCTCAGAATCTATATCCCTCACCCTTACAATATGGTAAATCCAACCCATAGAAATCATCTTTCTAGCTTTAAGACAAGAAACAAATCGACCTTTCGATATATAGTTTCCCCCTTCCCACTCTAGGATAGGCTCATTAGGAAACTGAAACTTGACTACTTAGATTCTACAATTAATAGAAGCATAACATGAATGCAGCCAATCCATACCAAGGATAACATCAAAATCTAATTTATCAATCTCTACAAGATCAACATGAGTGACTCTATGGGACAAGGAGACGGGACACTTTCTATAGACCCTCTTAGACATAATAGAATCACCAACTAGGGTAGAGACATAAAAAGGATCTAACAAGACATTCGGAAGAATACCAAATTTCATGGCCACATATGTCGTCACAAAAGACAAGATAGAACCGGGGTCAAGTAAAGCATAAACATCAATTTGGAGCATTGGAGAACACTTTTTATCATGATAAGTCTAAAGTGCATAGAATTTGTTTTTCTTTGAAGCATTGGAGGAACCTTGACCGGAAAACCTTTGTCGGAATCTAGAATGATCATGTCCATCAGACTTTGAGTGTGAGAAGTTACCATCACTGGTCCTTGCCTTTTTTGTTTCCCTAGATCTTTCCCTTTGTTTCTCCTCTTCATTTTGTTGAGCATGAACCATGAGATGAGAAATGTCCATATCATGTATAAGCATGGCGTTACGGTATTCCTTAATTACAATTTCGAACACACTCGAAACAAACTTACTTATTCTTGCCCTAGAATCAACAACCATAGGAGGAGCATATCGAGACAATTGTGTGAATTTCAAAGCATATTCCTTCACACTCATATTTACTTGATGAAGGTTGATGAATTCTAGCACCTCTGCCTCCCTCATTTCTAGGGGAAAGAACCTATCAAGGAAAGCAACCTTAAACTTTTTCCAATTGAGGGGACCCACATCTTCCGCCCTCCCTTCTTTCCATTGGTTGAACAATATTTGAGCAACATCCTTAAGTTTATAAGCGGCTAGTTCCACCTTTTCCACCGGCGTCACCCCATGATAATCAACACCTTATAGACCTCATCAATGAACTCTTGAGTGTCTTCCTCAACCTTAGAACCATAAAACTCCGGAGGATACATTCTAGTGAAGTCTCTCACTCAGTTGTCGTCGTATTCACCTTTGGGTTCATGGGGTCCACAACCTCCCTATTAGATTGTGTCGTCATGGCTTGATCCAACACTCGAAAAGCATCCCTAAACTCCACATTTATCACTTGCTCGGCCAAACGATCGACCAGAACTTGAGGAGCTTGATGAGGAGCCTGTTGTCCCACATTTTCATTCACATTCCTCCTAATGTATGTTCTTTGAGGTGCCATTTCTTGAAAAGCATCAGATAGGGATTTGGAGAGAAACATTATAGAGTTAAACTCTATCGCACGACTTTAGAGTAATTAAAAAACTGGAGTTTCCTAATCATCTTATAGCTTCTTATTCATAAATGTGGCGCGCTTCACACTCATGAAAAAGACTCTACTTGACATGGCTTATGAGACATCCTAGGACCTTTCTAAGCCTTGTGCTCTGAATACCTAGTTTTTCACGACCTAAGGTAGATCCTAGGTAAAGCATAGCGTATAGGACCCCGAGAGACCCTGCACAGGCCACTTAGCATGAATAAACGAGATTATCGAATAGTAAGAGTTTTAAAAGACAGATTATATCATAAAAAACTTGTCAAAGAAAAATGAAGTGGAATTCTACATAGTCTCAATAGCCATCTATTACATCAAGAGTGACCGGGACATAACCCTATCATGACGTTCAATATCTGAAAGTAAAGACCTAAAGCGATAAAAGGGTCGGTCCTCAAAACATGAGGACTCACCATTACTAAGTATGATCAAGGTGACTCCTAGCCACGGGGATGCGAACCTAGAGCGTCAGACCCTACATTTTTATAATAATGTAGGCAAGAGTATGTATTAGTACAAAAAATTACCAATTATGATAGCAATGCATAGAGATATAAATCATGCTAAAAAGGACCTTTGAATGCTCATGAAAATACTAAGATAAAACCATAATAAAAGGAGGTTAGAAAACATCATAATAGTGATGGTGAAATGCAAGTAATACTCCTCTTTCTAATACTTGGGAAAAACTTCTTTAAGTAACCTTAGTTCATCATTAGTGTGGGAATAAGACTTAACCAACATATAAGACCATGTGAGCTATAACATGGAATCTAGTGTCTATCCCACACTGAAAAGGGTTGTCCTTACTTGCCAAGGAAAGAACCTTAGATTCTAGCTTACGCGGATCCACTAGATAATGTCTATCTGAGATAATCACCGTCTATCTAAGACAATATTTCTATTATGGCACATAGGTATGGGATAAGGAGACTGCTACTAGAAACCCGAGCTCTAGCTACGGGAGAGCTTCCATCTCAATATCCTCTCGGTGCTAAGCATAAATCCCATTGAATAGTCATAATTCTTTACTTGACTTATCTTTCATGGAAGGCACATCAACTAGCCCATCCAAGCTAAGTTTCTTTAGAATATGTCACGACCCAAGGTAGCCCCTAGGTGTAACATGGCGTATAAGATCCCGCATACAAGCCACTTAGCTTTCATCATACAAGAAATATAATAAAGAGATTTAAAGACAATTTCAACATATAAGGGTGTTATAGAGAAAAGCGGAAATCTAAACATCGACTCAAAGACATATAGTACAGAAGAATGAATTATAGCGTAGCCCGTACATCATGTTCCAAAACTGAAAGTGAGGACAGACTGAAAATAATAAATGTCCGGTCCTCGAAGAATGAGTACTCACCAAAGCTAAAAATCACCTCAATGAACTTTAGCTACGAAACTGGGAACCCTGACTGTCAGACCCTACATTTGGGGAAATGTAGGCAAGAGTATGCGTTAGTACAAACATGTACCAAGTATGATAGCCATGCATAAAACCATATAAAGTTATGCAAAAAGGGAACATATTCATGAGCATGCAATGATCAATCTAAAACATAAATCTTGAATGTTAGAAAATATAAGTCGTAAAACATAATCAATGCAAGTGAACATCATCTTAAAACATACGTACTATAGTTCATGAAGTAACCTTAGTTCATCTTAGCTTTCTTGTGAGAAGTAGCCTTAACCGACATGTAAGACCATGTGAGCTAATAACATGTGAGACCATGTGAGCTAATAACATGGAATACGGTATCTCCCACACCGAAAAAGGGTTGTCCTACTTGCCAAGGTAAGGACCATGAACTTCTAGCTTATGTGGATCCAATAGCTAATTTCTATCCAGATAATCCTATGTTGGCACATAGTTTATGGCACACGGGTAATCGCCACTTGCTTAACTTCAATGGTTGAATTGTAGACTTGACTTGAAACCCTAGGTTGGACCCTTCTTCTTCAAGCTTTCTAGAGAAAGAAATATTTGAGAGGAAGACTTGTTCTTCTTTTGTAAATTTGAGAGAATGATTTCAATTGGGGAATTTTCGGGTTAAAAACACTTATATAGGGGTTTTGGTGAAGGGTAAAACGACATAGAATTAGTCTAGAATAATTAGGAAAAGATCCAAAAGCCCCTCTTAAAATAACAGCCGACCCAACGACTGTGACGACGTACGGTCCGTCAGTTGACCTACGGAGCGTCCTGGTCGACCGTCGATGGTCTCAGAGACTTGGTCTCTGAGCCATCAAACGACGGGTCACACCTACGGACCGTGGTCCCATCGACGGGCCGTGGGTCACGGCCGTAGGTCCCAACTTTGTCCTCTAAAAGTTCTCTCTAAGTCTGGAACTCTCCTACGAGACCTACCTACGACTCGTGAATTGGACGACGAACCATCCTAGTGAACCGTCGAAAAATACAGAAACTTGACATTTTGGGAAAACTTGACTGGCCAACCACGGACCTGACCTACGGTTCGTGGGTCATTCAACGGGCCGTGGATGGCACCAGATTTCTCAAAACTAAATTTTTTTCCTGTATTTTTGAATCTGAGGTGTTACATTATCTCCTCCTTGGGATCATTCATCCTCGAATGAGATTCAAGACATCATAAGGAGGGTAGGAACTTAAACCTAACAGCCCAACATGCATGCAATTACATAAACGCACATATCCGAGGAGGAAACATCAACTCCAAGCTAAAGCATGTTCAACAAATCATATCATGAAGTCTATATGCAACTTATACTCAAATGCACATAAACATGTAGAAATTGATCAAACTGACTCTTTTTATCAAAACTTAAGCTTTTTCATGAACATGCATAAATGAGGAAATTATGGGAATATCTAAGACACATGACACGAAAAGAGTAAAACATGGGGAACTCAATACCTCAAGCTAGAGTAGGGGTAGAAGGAAAGAGATGAGGATAAACGGACATCATATCGGCCTTGGCCTCCCAAGTAGCACCCTCAACTAACTGATTCCTCCACAAAACTTTCACGAAAGCAACTTCTTTATTTCTCAACTTCTTGACTTACCGATATAAAATCTCAACCGGTACTTCCTCATAAGAAAGATTCTCCTTAAGTCCCACATCTTCTAAGGGGACTATAGTTGTCAGATCACGAACACATTTCTTCAACAAGGAGACATGGAAAACTGGATGTACCGATGCCAATTTATTAGACAATTCAAGTTCATAAGCAACCTTACCAATACATCTCAAAATCTGATATGGGCCTACATATCGGGGACTAAGTTTCCCTTTCTCACCAAACCTCATTACACCCTTCATGGGTGAAATTTTCCGGTAGACCCAATCATTTACATCAAACTCAAGATCTCTTCTTCTAACATCGACATAGGACTTTTGTCGACTTTGAGCCCTTTTTGACCTTTCTCTAATAAGCCGAACTATTTCCATAACCTCATGTACCAAATCAGGGTCTATCAAAGTGACTTCACCCACTTTAAACCAACCTATAAGCGATTTACACCTCCTACCATATAGTGTATCAGATGGAGCCATACCAATATTTGAGTGATAACTATTATTGTAGGAAAACTCAATCAAAGCAAGTGATCATCCCAATTACCCTTGAAATATATCACACAACCTCTCAACATATCCTCTAATGTTTGGATAGAACGCTCCACTTGGCCATCGGTTTGCGGATGAAAGGTCGTACTAAACTTAACACTAGTACCAAGACACTTTTGAAAAGATTTCCAAAATTGAGAAGTGAATCGAGTACCACGATCGGAGATAATGGATAAAAGAACTCCATGCAACTTTACCATTTCCCTCAATTACAACTTAACATTTTCCTTCACTGAATGAGAAATCTTGACGGGAATGAAATGATCTGATTTCTTCATTCGATCTATTATAACCCAAATCAAGTCATATTGTCACCGGGTGCGAGGCAAGCCAACGATCAAGTCAATTTTCAAATCTTCCCACTTCCTAGTAGGAATGCTAATGTATTGGGATAAACCTCCCTGTTTCTGATGCTCAACTTTCACTTGTTGACAATTGGGACACTTAGCCACAAATTCTACAATATCCTTCGTCATCCCATTCCACCAATAGATCTCCCACAAATCACGGTACATCTTGGTGGCTCCTGGGTGAATGGAATATCGAGAACTAAGAGCTTGCACTAAAATCTTCTCTCTCAAGTCATCTATATTGGGAACACACAAACGACCTTGATATCTAAGTACTTTATCTACCCCTTGGGAGAAAGAGTCAACGGACTTTTTAAGCACTGCTTCCTTTAATTCAACCAAGGTCGGATCAAGACCTTGTTTGGCTTTCACCTCCGCCACAAAAGATGATTCTGAACCATTGTGAACCATAACCCCACCATTAGTGGAGTCTAATAACTGAACACCCAACCGCGCAATCCTATGAACATCTCGATCCAACTCCTTTTTAACATCTTTGATGTGAGCAACAGTACCCATAGATAACCGACTAAGAGCATCCGCCACCACATTTGCCTTACCGGGGTGATAGAGATCACTCATATCGTAATCCTTCAATAACTCAAGCCACCTTCTTTAGCGAAGATTTAAGTCCTTCTGACTAAACACATATTGCAAACTCTTGTGGTCGGTAAAGACATCGACATGAACATCATACAAATAATGTCTTCAGATCTTAAGAGTAAATACAACCGCCGCTAGTTCGAGGTCATAGGTAGGATAATTCTTCCCACGAATCTTAAGTTGCCTTGAAGCATAGGCAATAATTTTCCCATTTTGCATAACTACACATCCTAGCCCAATTTTCGAGGCATCATGATATGCTAAAATTACACCTCCCTAAAGAAGTATAAGTGATCGTTGTCAAATAAAGAACCCAACTTGTAGGTTGCGGTCGATCCAACGAGGAATATGGTTCAGACTTAAACTTAACTCACTATTATATCTGTTTAATCAAACTATTTCTGAAAATAAGTAATTAAGGGGGGGTTTTGTGTAAACAAATAAATGATTGTTGATCAAGTAACAAGTGAGCAGGATTCAACTTTGTTGTTATCATTATGAGAGAGAAACTAGGGGATATGTGTTCCCCATAAGCTCTTAACGCAGTAATCCTAATAATAGTAATCTTTTTCTAGTGTTTTACATGCAAAGTTGGTAAGTTATGTACCCAAATGTGATTGGTCCTCCAAATAGGGAAGGTCACTATGCACCTTGGTCTGGCTACGTGTGTATACGTTACTAACCCTTACCTTTACCTCAGATTAGACATCACATCAATATATGACTTAGTTTTCACCCTCACATCAATTGACATTAGACTATTATATAGCATCCACTAAATCTCTGTTGCTATTTCTTTTCTCATTAACTACCTCCTTGATCCGGCAACTAGCAACAAGGCGAGTTCTAACGCGTCCACTCGTTAAATAGACTTCTAAGCGAAAGAATTACCAAAACATGCATAAATACTATTCAAGAATTACTTAATTATTATTCATACGTTGTTAATTGCTCATGGTTCCCACAACCCTAGTTGTGGATTTAGCTACTCATGCTTGAAAGAACACAATTCATGTTTTTATAAAGAAAATTCATGAACTTACAATTAGAGTAGAAGAAACCTGAAATCTCCAGTTGAATTGCACAGTCAAAATCTTGTAAAATGAAATTAGGAAATCAACTTGTTAAAGTTGCAAGTTAATTTCACAAAATACCAAGAACGAAAAAAGTAAACTATATTGTCTAAACTCCAAAAATGAGGTTTACGTACCCTATCTATAGAAAAATATGTCCTAAACAAAAAGGAAATGAAATAAGGAAATAAACTTCTGGGACGCGGCTTCATTCGACGACTTCGACCTACGGACCGGGGGTCGACCTACGGTCCGTAGGTCCCTTCCGTAGCTCCATACTTAAACTCTTTTTCATCAGGTACTGGAACTTCAACTCCCAAAATTAATCGACGGATGTGCTAGACAGCCCGTAGATAGACCTACGGTCCGTCAGTTGCATCCGTTGTTCCACACATGGTCAGACTTCCTTGATGCTCCATATACGCCACCCATCGATGGACCGTCGAAGGACCTATGGTCCATAGGTGACTTCCGTGGGTGGCTTCTTCTGCAGATTTTCAGCTGTCATCACACTCTACCACGTCCAAGCCTATTTCATACAAATATAACACAAAAACATTAATTCTAGCACAATATAGCTCTAGACACATACAACTTCTAAAAGAAATGTATCAAAAATACCGTAAACTCACGGTATATCAACACCCTCAACTTAAACTCGTTGTGTGTCCTCAAGCGATGCACTAAACTCTAAACGACACTTGTGTAGCAGCAGACATTCAAACTCAACCAATCACATGACTTTCTAACTCACATCCCTTATTTAGTGCAAACCATTTCATCTAGACCCAACAAGCTAATTCATGCGGATCAAGATATGACATAAATTGACCAATAGACATCACAACATACACTTTTCACAATCACCAAGGTACCAACTTTTCAATAATGTAACTAGTGCCCTCACTTCCAACGAAATCCCTTTTTCACACAATAAATATAAATTTTGAGTTTAACGATTCATTCAACATTCACGCTCAGAAGTAACTTCCAGTACAGTTAGTGCTCAATACCATAGGCTTGCCCTTATTTTCACTGCATAGACTCTCCAAACTAGTCACTAGGATCACTATAAGACTTTCTTAGCTTGTAACGTAGGCTTAGGGTCAGGTAGGATATATTTGGATACTTTTTAGTGACTTTCTTCCCTCCTTGACATTACATTGGCTTTTTACCTCTTTTCTCAACCCTATTCTTGACATCATTTCATTTTATTTTCTTTCCCTTAAGTCTTCTCAACACAGATGTGACTTTTGACTTTATAGCTCATATTTTTTCACTTTTCTTCTTGTTCTTTTACTTCATTTTATGTTGCTTCTTTCAGCACTATTTTCATTCATCTTTTGAATACAATCACATCTTTTTTTTTTCTTTTTCTCTCTTCAACACAAAACTCTTTTCATACCCTTTTTCTTTTGGTTTCCTCTTCCATAGCCACCCCCAACTTATGTATTTTGCATGAGTTGAGGTGCACAATATCCGATGTCGGACAGGGGCAAAGATCAAGGTAACTTTTTGAATTAGCCACCCTCAACTTAGGCTTTTGGCCTAAGTCAAGGTGCACATGTCAAAGGAGGGACTAGGGCCAAAACAATTATTTTTAGGGAAGGTGAGTTAGGTGTATTGAAAGAAGTGGTCTATTTTAAGCTCAAACATTTGGATCAAGCGGAACATTATTTATTTTTGATTGGATCATTTTAGGCATTAGTGGACTTATCAGAACAAGGGCATATGATCATTTCCTAGCTTCTGGCCTAGATTATCTTAGCAGGACCAACGGGGCAAGTTCTAGATTTGCACAATACTGTCTGAACATTCAAACTTTTCTCACTCACACTTGGCACATTGTTTCATTATCAGATTATTACCAAGTTCAAGTTTCAGCTTAAGTCATGAGGTCACATCGATTCTTTATTATGTCATATCAAGAGCCAACATATTCAACTCATCAAGCCTATAGATTTTAGCACATTTCCTAATTTTTGGACGGGTATCAATTTCATGCTTTTTATGCCATCATGCTTTTATTCTTCTACTTACTTCTACACATACATTCCTAAAGATGCCGGTTCAATATAAAAGTAAACAGGCCTTTGGGGGAATAGAACATAGGCTAGAAAACCCCAAAGGAGGATTGTGAGTTGGGTTACTCAGACTTCACCATAACACTCCAATCCATTTACCCCACCCCTAACAAAATAAAGTGTGATTGCCCTCAATGCTCAAAAAGTAATAAAATAAAGCATAGGGTGAATGTGAAGCAAACCTGTGGCGCAGATGTACCGAAGACACTCAAGAAGTGGGTGGGTCTGGTTTCTCGAAGCCCGCTGGGTCAACACTCGGGACACCATCAGTAGTGCCCGCATCAAATATCACCAGAGTAGCACCCGTAGTAGTGCTCACACTGGCGGATGGGCCAACACCAATCTCCCTGGTCCACTGTTGTCTCAGCTCCTCATCAACAATGGATGCCCTCCGAGCCTCCTCAGTCTATTAGTTCTGCTTCTTCCTCGATCTCTGAGCATCAGCATCATTATAAGTACGACCAGAGCAGGGGCGCTTCTCAGCAGCACGGGAAGAATCAGGTGGTGGTACAGCATCACCAAAGAAGACTGCCAACACCCATCATCCTCTATGGCTGTAGGGGTGGACACTGGCTCAGTCTCTGTGGGACCTACGAGTGCATCAATATCAGCACGGAGGCTAGCCAACTCCTGCTGGAAGGTGGTCATGTCAATGATCGGGGCCGGCCTCTCCAGGACTCACAACTCAAAGGCATCCAGGCTCTTATGAATGGCCTAGACCTTCTGGTCCATCATCTACTCCATCCTTTGCTCAACCCTTGCCTCGAACTCCGCTATCAACCGCTGCATCCATGGTTTCACATGCTGAAGCAGAGTGGCCATCTGTGCCTTCAACTACTGGACTTGGGCTAGAGGGATGGCGGTGGACCTTGAAGAGGGCATGGCTCTGGATGAGCTAGGAGCCTGACTGGCGTCCGGTGACGGAGGAGCCTGGACATCCGTTGTAGTGGCTGGAGGGGTAGTGTCATCCACCAGCATCTGCTCCACATCTGCAGCAAGCTCATCTCCCAACGGTGGTACCGCAACCTGTGGCTCTCTGCGAGGTGCAACTACATTTGCCTCATCTCGAATAAGGCCGATATCCAGAGTCTTGGTTTCCTGAATCAACCGATCACAGTGCTAGATTGGTACCGTTGAGTCCCTGCAAAGCTGGAAGATGAGGCAGGGGAAAGGCAAAGTGGTGGTGGCCTTGAAGGCCCTCTCATGGATCTCCGCGATCAGTATACGGACAAAATCTACCTCAAGCCCTGCTACCATGGCTGCAACTATCACCGCTCGTTCCATGGTATGAGATTATCCGCCTGCGTTGGGGACAGTCTGTTTCGCACCAGCAGCCAGAAAAAATTTGTAGCAAAATTGAGGGTAGCTTTCCTAATGCCCAGGCTCGGAGTACTGACTCACTCTGCGCGCTCTCCATCTATGGCAAGGTGTCGTGCTAGCCACCTAATAAGTGACTCCATCTGCTCAGCATTCCTCTGAAATGCCCCACTCAGAATGACGCCCATGCAATAGTAAAACTCTGTTGTATTGATGGGCAGAGCATGGTCCGGGCCATAGATAAACCTGCGGAGGGTGGTCTCGGAGATGTCCACAGTGAAACCCCATACAAGTGTAACCGCAAGTGGAGGCTGAGCGGCAGGCTTGGCCTGCTTGGAGATGTACCCTCTAACGGTGGCGGCATAGGAAGCGTAGAACTCGCTAACGATTTCCTTGTTGTGCGTTCCTGGGGGCCGTGCCATCCACTCACACATGTGCCTACGGAAGAGCTCCTCAATGACTGGAGCGGTGTGGAGGCTACCTGTGAGAACCCGGCGCTCCTCGGCGACTAGCCTAGCCATTTTCCTGTGCTCAGTCAGTATACGAGCATCGGCGTATATTTGATATTGTCCCTCGATACACCATCTATTGGGTTTCTCAGCAACTGGTGCAGGCACAGAAGAGGGAAGCACTAGGATACTGCCCAAACTATCAGCCTCAGAAGAAGATACGGTGCTGCCGCTAGAACTAGAGCCGGAATGTGACTGAGAGTCAGCCTGTGAGCCGATCAGTGTGGCCCCTCCTCAGACTGGGGGGCAGTGACCTAATCGGAACTCACAAGCTCTGATCGGTTCCTCATAGTCCGAGGAGCAGTGGGGGAGGTCCTGGTAGGATGAGGAATGTACTCATCATCCGTGTCCTCATCGATCAACCGGAAGGAAGGTACGACGGACTTGGACTCCCCTTTAGTGGCATATGTGGGAGCTTGCTTAGGGGCCATAGTACCTGTGGAAGCTTAGTTAGTACCAATACAAGCCAATGAAACAAACGTAAGAATTTTAGAACAAGAAACGAACCAAAACAAAAAACTAAAAAAATTTGGACTGTAGTTGAACTGTCGACCTATGGTGGGTACCTACGGTCCATCGATGGAACGACGGTCTGTGGGTCCCCTCCATGGGTCAGATGGTTGAAAACAGGTCCCAGATGTGAGAACCACAGATGTGCAGAACGGTCCGTCGATGGAACAACGGACTGTAGTCCACACCGTTGTTCGATACTTAGTGAGAACTTTATGTGCAACTGACCCACAGACTCGACCTACCGTCCGTGGACGGGGAGTCGTGGGTCAGTTATGTGCCAGGTTACAGAACTTGACTCAATTTTATGCCTTTTCTTTCAATAATTATTAACAAACTAGATCTATACATGCATTTCAACATGCAATATGGTAGTTTATCATCCTTAGGGTTCCAATTGCACAAAATTTCACATTTTAACACATCAAACTACGAAACCTAAGTCAAAACATCCAACTAGACCCATTACTTGATTTATTGGGTTTTAAATAACTACACACTCACCTACCATCATACCAAGGGTGTTTCTAACTTATAATTCAACATTCAAACACAAAACTAACAACCCAAAGTCAAGTTCATTGTTGTGATTTCAAATGGAAACTATGAAGAATTTCAAAGTTCGGGAGAAATCAACTTACCTTACGAGAAAACAACAATGGTGAGTGTGTGTTGCAATGATATCTGTGACCCTTTGCTAGCCTTTCGACACTGAACCCGGACAGTGACAGTGATGGGGAAGAATTTGGAGGTGATGGAATGTTTTGTGGAAAGAGAGTGATTATATGGGATGTGGGTAATTGATATGGGAGTGATTTAGACGATTTATGGATTAATATGGGTATTTTGAGGCTTGAAAAACGGTTGGGAGGGTGTTTTGGAAGTGGGGAATGGTTTTAAAATGAAAGATTTTTATTACAAAAAGGAGTCTGGGTCGGGTTAGGCAAACGCTAATTTTGGACCCACGAAACCCCGTCGACGGTCTGTGGGTTGACCTACGGACCGTAGGTCTGGTCCGTAGGTCACTCTGACACTTAGAAAATTTAGAAACTTACCTGGGATCTACGGACGCCATTCACGGTCTGTGGATGTACCAACGGACCGTCGATGGGGTCCGTAGACCACTGCACTGCTGTTTTTCTACAGATTTTGCCCTTTTTTCCCTGCACACTTGCAACCATTAGGACTTTCTTTTTACATTTTCTGGACACTTTTTAGACACGGACCCTATTCTATATCTAGCCAACACTAATACAAAAATAGAACACCTATCAAAATAGCTACAAAAATCAACATAATAGAATAAAACTCCTATATCGAAAAGAAAAACCTATAGTTGGGTAGATTGTAATCTTGGGTTGCCTCCAAAGCAGCGCTAGATTTAACGTTGTGGCACGACGCAGCCACCTTGATTACTCAGACTTCATCAAGATAATAGGCCTCAATCACTTCTTGCACACTCTCCAATTTCCCCATGTAGACCTTGATCCTCTGCCCATTCACTTTGAACCTTGTTCCCTCCTTGTTCTCTATCTCTACCACTCCATATGGAAATACTTGAGTGACTTTGAATGGCCCGGTCCACTTGGACTTGAGGTTGCTAGGAAACAAGCGCAACCTTGAGTTTAATAGAAGCACCAGATCACCCACAGCAAATTCACGCTTTTCAATCTTTTGATCATTATACTTCTTCATCTTCTCCTTTTACAAAGCTGAACTTTCATATGCTTTTAGGCGAAAATCATCAAGCTCATTCATGATTTCAATAACATTACTGTCACAATTCAGTGTTACCGCTGCTAATGCATCAACACCTATCCTCTCCTCAATAGGCACTTCAGACTCTTGCTCCATCGTATGATTCACCACCGATACCGACTTAACATCACCTTCTTGCTTCATAGACCTACAGATGTTAAAAGTGACCACCTTATAATTCAGTCGGAACTTTATCTGCCCTCTCTCCATATCGACTAAGGCACGCCCAGTAGAAAGGAATGGTCTCCCTAAGATGATGGGAACCTCAAAATTAACCTCACAATCGAGTATCACAAAGTCTGCCAGAAAAATGAACGATCCCACTTTCACAAGGACATCTTCGAGCACTCCAACGGGCCTCTTCACAGTTCTGTCGACCATAAGTAAATGCATAGGAGTCGGTTTCGGAGCTCCTAAACCTATTTTTTTATAAATGGACAATGGCATCAAATTAATGCTGGCCCCCAAGTCGCACAAGGCTTTCGCAAAGTGTGACTTCCCAATGGTACTTCGCAAAGTGTGACTTCCCAATGGTACAAGGAATAGTGAAAGATCCAGGGTCCTTTCTTTTGCACAAGTGACCTAGTGGCAATAGCACTACAATGTGCAGTCTCTCTTCATTCTCAAAACTAACAGCCCTCTTTTTGGTCACCAAATATTTCATGAATTTAGCATACCCAGGCATTTTTTCCAAAGCTTCTATTAACGAGATATTTATGGACAGTTGCTTCAGCAAAGCTATGAACCTTTGGTATTTTCCTTCTTCGGCCTTTTCACCAATCCCTGTGGGAATGGAGGTGGAGGTCTAGGCATGGGAACAACTTTTTGGGTCACCTCGGCTTCCTTTGCAGTATCATCTTTTAGAATTTCAGAAACCACAATCTTCTCTATCACTTTTTCAACCTCGGATGGCATGCGAGGGTCTATGGTCTGCTTTCCTCAGCGAGTAGTGACTGTCATACAATGCCTATCATTTTTTGGATTTTGGATGGTGTTGCTAGGAAGTGTGCCAGGCTGACGTAGATTCACAGTGGTGGACAACTAACTAAACTGATGCTCAAGTTTCTTGATTGACACGGCATGGGCATCAAATTTTTGACCAATTCTAGACAAGTCATTTCACATCTCTTTCAAATTCGCATCAGTTGCATCAAACCACTGCATCATCTTTTGCATCACATCCTCAATTCATGACATACTATTACCAGACTCTCTATTACAAGGAGGGACGTATGGACCAGCCTTATCATTCATGTTGCCATAGTTGTTCTGATTGTAGTTGGTGTCACGATTGTAGTTCCCATCTCGGACATAGTTACCCTCACGGTTGTAGTTACCCCTACGATTGTAGCTTTCATAGTTCCAACCTTGGTTTCTTTGACGTTGGCTCCAATTATCCAAGTTCGAACCTTGGGCATTGGTTCGGAAACCCCCCCGTCTGATCATTTACCAAGTACGCATCTTCCTCATAGTAGCACTTCTCTACTAGTGGTGGTGGTGGAGACCTAGTCAGATAATTCACCGCATTTACCTTTTCCGCACTCCCACTCACATGTTTTAGTACCAAACCCAATTTTGTTCTCATTTGTGCCATCTCTTCCCGAATGTCATCATTGGCTTGGTTGGGTGTGGCTTGAACAGCGAATGTGGTCCTATTAGTGTTTGCCTTTCTAGTGCTCCGGGCTTTGTTGTTTTGCGAAATCCGTTCAAGCTTCTTAGCTATCTCATCAAAGGTGCACTCACAATACGATCCTCCATTAATAGTATCAAGCACAACCCTTCCATTGTCATCCTTCCCTTTATAGAAATACTCTTTCAATGACTCATAATCAATGCGGTGATTTGGAACATTTCTGATGAACCCAGTGAACCTATCCCAAGAACTGCTGATCGACTCTCCTGGTAGTGCTGCGAAGTTGTTCAACTTATCCTTATGATTGAGCTTTTTGGACACCGGAAAGTATCTCGCTGTGAAGACCTTCTGCATCTGATCCCATGTGTAGATCGAATTGTATGGTAGCTAAGAGAACCATATAGCGGCATCACCGGTTAATGATAGTGGGAAGACCCTCAGATCTATAACATCCATATCTAATTGTGGTCGCCCAACACAACTTTTGCACACACTGGAAAGTTTAGCCATATGAGCTTAGGGATCCTCCGAAGCCAACCCAGCAAACAACCCTCTCACTGTAAGCATCTGTATAAAACTGCTAGTGACCACGAATGTGTGACCTGGAGGTAGAGGTGGAAGAACAATAGAACCATCTGAGGTGGTCGCATTATAATCAGCCCTGTAATGCTCATGAAACCTCGGTGATGGTGGATTCTGAACCTTTTCCGCATTTCTGATTAGATTACCACCATGAACCTGAGCGGGTGCATTAATAACTCTTGGAGGCTGAAATTCCAGTCCATCTCCAAGATCCTCTCTTATTGGATTATTGTGGACCCCTTGATTATCCATTTTTCTCAAAGTTTTATTCATCTCTGGATCGTAGGGGGTCAGTGGTTCACCTCGGCTCCATGTACTTAGCATACACTAGAGTAGAAACCTATAGAAAACAAAAACAAAAACAAACACATAAAATTGGGAAATACTTGACTAAACTTTAATAACGTAGTTAAACTTAATCTAAAAGCCAAATTCCCCGGCAGCGGCGCCAAAATTTGAAACATTCAAATTACACCTCCTTAAAGAAGTATAAGCGATCGTTGTCAAATAAAGAACCCAACTTGTAGGTTGGGGTCGATCCCACGAGGAATATGGTTCAGACTTAAACTTAACTCACTATTATATCTGTTTAATCAAACTATTTCCGAAAACAAGTAATTAAATGCGGGGTTTTGTGTAAACAAATAAATGATTGTTGATCAAGTAACAAGTGAGAAGGATTCAACTTTGTTGTTATCAATATGAGAAAGAAACTAGGGCATATGTGTTCCTCATAAGCTCTTAACGCGGTAATCCTAATAATAGTAATCCTTTCCTAGTATTTTACATGCAAAATTGGTAAGTTATGTACCCCTAAGTGATTGGTCCTCCAAATAGGGAATGTCACTAAATCTCTGTTGCTAATTCTTTTCTCATTAACTACCTCCTTGGTCTGGCATGTAGAAACAAGGTGAGTTCTAACGCGTGCAGTTGTTAAAATGATTTCTAACCGAAAGAATTACCAATACATGCATAAACACTATTCAAGAATTACTTAATTATTATTCATACGTTGGTAATTTCTCATGGTTCCCACAACCCTAGTTGTGAATTTAGCTACTCATGCTTGAAAGAACACAATTCATGTTTTGATAAAGAAAATTCATGAACTTACATTGAGAGTAGAAGAAACTTGAAATCTCCAATTGAATTGCAAAGTCAAAATCTTGTAAAACGAAATTAGGAAATCAAATTGCTAAAGTTGCAAGTTAATTTCACAAAATACCAAGAACTAAAAGTAAACTATATTGTCTAAACTCCAAAAACGAAGTTTACATACCCTATTTATAGAAAAACATGTCTTAAATAAAAAGGAATCGAAATAAGGAAATAAACTTTTGGGACGCGGCTTCATTCGATGACTTCGACCTACGGACCGTGGGTCGACCTACGGTCTGTAGGTCCCTTCCATAGCTCCATACTTAGACTCTTTTTCATGAGGTACTGGAAATTCAACTCCTAGAATCAATCGACGGATGTGCAGGACGGCCCGTAGGTCGACCTACGATTCGTCAGTTGCATCCGTTGTTCAACACTTGGTCAGACTTCCCTGATGCTCCATCTACGCCACCCATTGACGGACCGTCGAAGGACCTACTGTCCGTAGGTGACTTCCGCAGGTGGCTCCTTCTGCAGATTTTCAGCTGTCATCTAACTCTACCACGTCCAAGCCTATTTCCTCTAAATATATCAAAAAAATATTAATTCTAACACAATATAGATCTAGACACATACAACTTCTAAGTGAAATGTATCAAAAATACCGTAAACTCATGGTGTATCACATCATAATAAAAACCAAAACCATCAGTCCCTTCTGGTGAAGTCAACATCAGAACGGAAGTAAGTCTATCCTTCAATTCCTTAAAACTCTTTGCACATGCTTTAGACCATATGAACTTAGCCATCTTTTGAGTCAATGTTGTCAATGGAGAGGCAATCAAAGAAAACCCCTCAACAAACCTTTTGTAGTAACCAGCCAAACCCAAGAAACCTCTAGTATCCGAAGGGGATAGAGGTCTAGGCCAACTCTTAACTGCAACCATCTTCTTAGGATCTACCTCAATACCCTTACTTGAAATAATATGACAAAGAAAAGCCACAGACCTTAACCAAAACTCGCATTTGCTAAACTTCACAAAGCGTTGTTAGTCCTTGAGGACTTGCAACACAATCCTTAAATGATTGATTTGGTCATCCTCACTTTTTGAATAAATCAATATATCATCCAAGAATACAATCACAAACATGTCAAGGTATTGTCTAAACACCCTATTCATCAAATCCATAAATGCCGCTGGAGAATTAGTCAAAGAAAACGATATTACCAAAAACTCATAATGACCATACCGAGTCCGAAAAATCATCTTCGGAATGTCATCTTCTTTCACACTCAAGTGGTGATAACTCGACCAAAGGTAAATCTTGGAAAAGTAACTCGCTCCTTAAAGCTGGTCAAACAAATCATCTATCCTTGGGAGAGGATATGTATTCTTAACAGTAACCTTGTTCAACTTCCGATAGTCTATACACATACGGAGAGAACCATCCTACTTTCTAACAAACAAGACTGGAGCATATACTCGGTTGGATGAAACCCTTATCCAACAAATCTTTCAATTGCTCTTTAAATTCCTTTGGTTCTGTCAGAGCCATTTGGTAAGGAGGAATGGAGATAGGTTGCGTATCTGGGAGAAGGTCAATGCCGAAATCTATTTAGCTTTTGGGAGGAATACTAGGTAAATCATCTCAGAACACTTCCGGAAACTCATTAACTACAGGGACCGACTCAAGAGTTGGGGTCTCAGAATCTACATCCCTCACCCTAACTAGATTGTATATGCAACCCTTAGAAATCATATTTCTAGCTTTAAGACAAGAGACAAACTGACCCTTAGGCATAGAATTTCCCCATTTCCACTCTAGGACAGGCTCATTTGAAAACTGAAACATGACCACACGAGTCCTACAATCAATAGAAGCATAACATGAATGCAACAAATCCATACCAAGGATAACATCAAAATCTAGCATATCAAGCTCTATAAGATCAACAAAAGTAACTCTATGGGACAAGGAAATGGGACAGTTTCTATAGACCCTCTTAGCCACAATAGAATCACCAACAGAAGTAGAGTTAGAAAAAGGATCTAACAACACATCCGGAAGAATATCAAACCTCATAGCCATAAATGGAGTCACAAAAGACAAAGTAGCACCGGGGTCAAGAAAAGCATAAACATCAAGGTGGAAGACTTTCAACATACCGGTAACCACATCAGGAGAACCCTCTTGTTCACCACGAGTCTGAAGTTCATAAAATCTATTTTGCTTCTAACTCCCACTAGGACCAGATGTAGGATTAGGCTGAGCCAGTCGACGACTATCTCCCTCGTTCTTAGAAACTGAGGGACAATCCCTTATCTTGTGGTCGATCTTACCACAACCAAAGAAAGCATTGAAACCCATCAGAAATCTACCCTCATGCTTCCTTCCACAATTAGCACAAGTAGGCAATGAAAATCCACTACCATTTCCTCCTTGAGGCTTAGGGTAAGACACCCTATCTTTGTTGGATGGAGGAACCTTGACCAGAAAATCTTTGTCGAAACTTAGAACGACCATGCCCATCAAACCTTGAATGTGAAAAGTTACCATCACCGGTCTTAGCCCTCTTTATCTCCCTAAACCTTTCCTTAAATTTCTCCTCTTCGATTTGTTGAGAATGAACCATGAGGCGAGAAATGTCCATATCATTGACAAGAATAGCGGTACAACATTCCTTAACCACCATCTCGAACACACCCGAAACAAATTTACTCATCCTTGCCGTAGAATCGGAAATCATAATAGGAGCATATCGAGACAATTATGTGAAATTCAAAGCATACTCCTTCACTCTCATATTTCTTTGAAGAAGGTTGATGAACTCAATCACCTTTCCCTCCCTCATCTCAAGCGGAAAGAACCTATCAAGGAATGCAACTTTAAACTTTTCCCAATCAAGAGGATCCGCATCTTGCGCTCTCCCTTCTTTCCATTGGTTGAACCATACTTGAGCAACACCCTTAAGTTGATAAGCGGCCAATTCCACCTTTTCCACCGGCGTCACTCCCGATCATCAACACCTTGTTAACCCCATTAATGAACTCGTGAAGGTATTCTTCAACCTTAGAACCGTAAAACTCCGGAGGATTCATTCTAGTAAAGTCCCTCACTCTAGATGTCACCGTACCCATATTTGGGTTCACAGGGATCACAACCTCCCTATTGGCTTGGGCCGTCATGGCTTGAGCCAATACTTGAAAGGCAGCCTTAAACTCCGCATTAGTCACTTGTTCAGCCGGAACTCGAGGAGCTTGAGGAGGAGCTTCTCGTTCCACATTCTCTCCCGCACCTTCTAGCATATGCTCTTTTAGTAGCCATATAATGTAGAGCATCGGGTAAGGATTAGGAGAGAGACCTTATAGAGTCAAACTCTATTGCACGACTTTAGATTGATGAAAGAAGTGGAGTTTTCTAAACATTTTATGGCCTCTCATTCATAAATGTGGCGGGCTTCACACTCATGAACAAGACTCTACTCGACGTGGTTTATTAGACTTTCTTGGACTTTTCTAAAACTTGTGCTCTGACACCAAGTTTGTCACGACCCAAGGTATCCCCTAGGGTTAACATGGCGTATAAGACCCCAAGAGGCCCCATACAAGAAATAGAATAAAGAGATTTAAAGACAATTTCAACATATAAGGGTATTATAGAGAAAAGCAGAAATCTAAACATCGTCTCAAAGCCATCTATTCCATAAGAATGAATCTGGGCGTAGCCCGTGCATCATGTTCCAAATCTGAAAGTAAGGAATGACTGAAAACAATAAATGTATGGTCCTCCAAGCATGAGGACTTACCAAAACTCGAAATCACCTCAAAGAACTCTAGCCATTAAACTGGGAACCCTGACTATCAGACCCTACATTTGGAGAAATTTAGGCAAGAGTATGCGTTAATACAAACATGTACCAAGTATGATAGCCTTGCATAAAAACATATAAAGTCATGCTCAAAGGGGACATTTTCATGAGCATTCAATGATCAAGCTAAAACATGAATCTTAAATGTTAGAAAACAAAAGTCGTAAAACATGACCAATGCAAGTGAACATCATCTTAAAACATACGTACGATACTTCTTGAAGTAACCTTAGTTCAGCTTATCTTGCTTGTGGGAAGTCGACTTAACCAACATGTAAGACCATCTGAGCTAATAACATGGAATCCGGTGTCTCCCACACCAAAAAGGGGTTGTCCTACTTGCCAAGGTAAGGACCATGAACTTCTAGATTATGTGGATCCACTAGCTAATGTCTATATAGACAATCCTATGTTGGCACATAGTTTATGGGACACGGGTAATCGCCACTTGTCCACTCGGTACTAAACTTAACTTCCATGGAATAGTTCTTAATCATATTAATCTTAGCTCTTGAAGGAACATGGGTAATCACCTCTTGTCCTTACAGCATGTGACATGGGTAATCGCCTCTTGTCTTTCAATTAGAGAGAATGGGTAATCGCCTCTTACCTCAACATTAGAATAGCTCCTTAACATTGGTTTATTTTAGGTGAAAAGACCTTTCAACCCTAAGAACCCTTATTATGTGAGAAAACCTTTCGCAATCATGCTTTCATGTGTATATGAGAAATCCTTTCAACAACACAACAATAACAACATCATTGATGCTTCACATCAAAGCATTCTTAAACATTTACAAAGATTTCATGAGAACATGCTTTATTTCATAAACTCTTCTTTCATAATCCAAAACCCACATCATATGGTCATAACTTGAAAAAAACATGGGAAATTACATGGGTTCATGGGGGATCATCATAAAAACATGAGATTAACTCAATTCATGCATAAGAGATCATAAATCAATCCATTAAATTAATAATTAAGAGAACCCATAACATAGAAGAAAAACCCTAACTCAATGTGGGATTTCTAATTTTGAAAATTGGAGAAGTTGGGAACTCCATGGATGAAAACCACCATACCTCAATGCCATTTTCTTAACTTCAATGGTGGACTTGGAGACTTTAATTGAAACCCTAAGTTGAATCCTTTTTCTTCAAGCTTTCTAGAGAGAGAAATATTTGAGAGGAAAACTTGTTCTTCTTTTGTAAATTTGAGAGAATGATTTCAATTGGGGAATCTTGGGGTTAAAAACTCTTATATAGGGGTTTTGGTGGAGGGTAAAACGACATAGTATTAGGTTAGAATAATTAGTAAAAGACCCAAAAGCCTCTCTTAAAATAACTGCCAACCCAACGACGGTGATGACCTACGGTCCGTCGGTTGACCTACGGAACGTCCAAGTCAACCGTCGATGGTCTCAGAGACTTGGTCTCAGGGCCATCAAATGACAGACGAGTCACACCTACTGACTGTGGTCCCATCGACGGGCCGTAGGTCCCAACTTTGTCCTATAAAATTTCTCTAAGTCTGGGACTCACCTACAAGACCTACCTACGACTCGTGCATTGGACGACGGACCGTCCTGGTGAACTGTCAAAAAATACAACAAACTTGACATTTTGGGAAAACTTGACGGGCCAACCACGGACCTCCTACGGTCCATGGGTCGTTCCACAGGCCGTGGATGGCACCGTCAGAACTGGCACCAGATTTCTGAAAACTGAATTTTTTCCAGTCTTTTCGAATCTGAGGTGTTACAGAATAGCTCCTAAATTTGTGATTCAAAGTTTAGTTGAGAAAACCTTTCAACACTAACAATCCTTATGTGAGAAAAACCTTTTCACAATCTATGAAAAATCCTTTAACAATACCACAATAATAACAATATTTATGATTTACTCTCAAAGCAACTTAAATCATGTTCTTTCTCAATAACATTCATGCTTTACTCTCAAAGCAACTTAAATCAATTTTCATCAATTTCATAAAGAACATGCATATCTTCATAAACTTATCTTTCATAGTTTAAAACCCACATTATATCATTATAACTTAGAAAACATGGGTTATGCATGGGTTCATGGGGAATCATCCTAAAAAGATGGAATTATCTCAATTAATGCATAATAGTCATAAAACAATCAAATAAATCAACACAGAAAAGAACCCATGACATAGAAGAAAACTCTAACTTCAATTGGGGATTTCTAGCTTTAAAATTGAGAAATTTAGGAACTCTATGGAAGAAAGAGCTCCATATATGAAGTCTATCATACCATAATGCCAAAAGCTTGACTTTAATGGCGGATTAGGAGACTTGATCTTGAAACCCTAGCTTTCTTCTTCAAACTTCTAGAGAGAGAAATATTTGGGAGGTGGACTTGATCTTCTTTTGAGAATTTGAGAGAATGAATTGGTTTGGGTGATTTTGGGGGTAAAAATCATTATATAGAGCTTTGGGTAGAAGGAAAATCAACATAGTATTGAGTTGAAATAATTGGGAAAAGACCCTACAACCCCTGACATCAAACTGCTGAATTGGCTCACTACAAGGCCAAAACGGGTTGTCTAGCACACCATGGCCCGTCTAATGGGTCGTGAAAAAATTCTACCTAAAAGGACTTCACTATTTCGGGAATAACGTTTTACTCCGATCTTGGAATTAGGCAAACTTGATGGCGTTGGGAAGAGGACTCAATTATCTTTAATATGAAAGGTCATGAACCACCTAATTCATTTTTTCCTAAAAGATATGATCGTTTGAAGTTGACCCTCAACTCTATGTCTGATAAACCCCCTTAACGAATGACTTCACTGTCTGTGTGAGGCTACACGAGCCGTTTAGACGTATGTTTCCCTTTTCTAGTGGCTAGGGGATAAGACCATTCTGAGTGGGCACTTGAAGAGCCCTTGCAAAGCTTGTCTACCTCACCACGGGACATCTAGGCATTCGTGGGAGAGACACCGGCCTGGGTAGGTTCTGGGAACTCCTCACGAGCCCCCAAACGAACTATGGTCCTCTTCACGGCCTGTCTAGGGCTGCGTGGAAGGTTCTGTGGTGCATTTTTGGGTTATTCACCAGCCCACTTAACCCCTTTCTAGCCTTTTTCTAATCTGAGGTGTTACATGAACACCTAATCGGGCCAGTCTAAGAACATCACGAACTAACTTTTTCCTATGATTTTCAACATGAGCGACACTTCCCATTGACAGTCGACAAAGAGCATCCACCACCACATTTGCCTTACCCGAATTATAAAGGACACTCTTATCGTAATCCTTCAATAACTTGAGTCATCTCCATTGGCGATTATTCAAATCCTTTTGAATGAACACATACTTTAAGATCTAGTTGTCGATAAACACAACTACATGCACACCATAAAAGTAATGCCTACAAATCTTTAGAGAAAACACTACTGCTGCTACCTCCAAATCATGTATTGGATAATTTTTTCATGCACCTTCAATTGCCTTGAAGCATAAGCAATGACTTTCTCATGTTGCATCAAAACGCAACCAATACCAATCTGTGAAGCATCACAATAAAACATAAAACCATCTGGTCCTTCCAGTAATGTCAAAACAGGGGCCAAAGTGAGTCTATCCTTCAACTCTTGGAAATTATTCTCACAAGCTTCCAACCATAGGACTTTCACTTTCTTTTGAGTCAATGTCATCAAAGGCAAAGCAATAGAGAAAAATCCTTCCACAAACCTTTTATAGTAACGAACAAAGCCCAAGAAACTCTATACTGAAGCGAGCAAAGGTCTAGGCCAATTCTTAACCACCTTAGTTTTTTATAGGATCAACTTGAATACCTTTATCAGAGAAAATATGGCGAAGGAAAGCAACAGACCTCAACCAAAACTCACATATACTAAAGTTAGCATACAACTCACAATCCTTGAGAACTTGCAACATAATCCTCAAATAATCAACATTCACATCCTCATTGCGTGAGTAAATCAAGATATCGTCGATAAACGCAATCACAAACATGTCAAGATATTGCTTGAAGACCCTATTAATAAAATTCATAAATACCGTCAGGGCATTAGTCAAACCACAAGACATCACCAAAAACTCATAATGACTAGACTGGTTCAAAAATCCATCTTTGGAATGTCATTCTCCCTCACCCTCACTTGGTGATAATTTGACCAGAGGTCAATCTTAGAGAAGTAGCTCGCTCTTGGAGTTGATCAAACAAATTATCAATCCTTGGAATAGGATACTTATTCTTAATGTTAACCTTATTCAATTATCGATAGCTAATGCACAGTTGACTAGAACCATCATTCTTTCGAACAAACAACACCGGAGCACCCCATGGAGAGATACTCAGTCTAATAAAATCCTTATCCAACGAATACTTCAATTAATCCGTTAAAACCTTAAGTTTTTTTAGCGCCATATGGTAAGGAGGAATAGAGATAGACTGTGTATTTGGGAGTAGCTCAATACCAAAGTTTATTTGCCTTTCAAGAGGGATACCAGGAAGATCATCGGGAAACAGTTCTAAAATCTCATTTAAAATCAGAACTGACCCAAGAGTAGGTGCTTCAGAATTTGTATCCTAACCCGAACAAGATGATAAATGCAACCCTTAGAGATCATCTTCCTAGCCTTTAGGAAAGATATAAATTAAACCTTATGAACATAATTTCCCTTTTGCCATGACATGCTAGCTTCATTCGGAACCTTAAATATGACCAATTGGGTCCTTCAATCTATGGAAGCATAACATGCATGAAGCCAATCCATCCCAAGAATAACATAAAAATCTGACATATCAAGCTCTACAAGATCAACATGTATGGCTCTATGAGAAACAAAAATAGGAAAATTTATATAAACTCTCTTAGCAACGATAGAATCACCAACAAGAGTAAATACATGAAAGGGATTAGTGATAACACTCAAACTACCCTCAAAAATAATTTAAAGAGTAAGTGGTTGTTGTCAATAAAAAATACCAACAAAGAGTCGGGATTGAATCCCATAATGAATGATCGAAGGATAAGAATTCAACTAGGAAATTAAGAATGTGAAACTATTCATTGTAGCTAGTTAGAGAAATTGGGTGGATGGTTCCACCAAATTCATCAAAAGATATTTGTAATCAACTGTCACAATTAAACTAAAAACACAGAGCTATTACAAGTAACACACGATCTAGGGGTGCGGGGATCGGTATTGATGTCTGGTAGGGGTACAAGTGCTACTCAATAGTGCTAATTTAACAAGTATGGATATGCTAGGTAATTTTCAATGACACTTAACTTCTTTCGGTCTCATAGTACAATATTATAGAATCTATTTTCGATCACATCTATGTGAATTACAAATCAATCCATTACCTTACAAAAATCTCTCTTTCGAGCTAATTTGGCAACTAGAAGTGAACCATAATTTATATTTTGAGCAAACCATAGAAATTAAACCTAAATTGCAGGAATTAAGTTATATATCCACTTCAATTGATCTCTTTCAAGCATCAATCGAAGATCTAGAATATGCTTAAGTTTACAACATTAACCCTATAAGTTAACCTCATGCTAAATAACCTAAATCCATACATAAACATGAATAAAACAAAGCATAGCATAAAATCCACAACATTAAATCAACACCTAACCCCATAGTCAAACCCCTAGAGCTGGGGTTTTAGCCACACATCATAGAAAGCAAAGAAATTATACCGATGATGTTACCGGCCATTAATGTATTGAGATTAAGCAATAATCTTCAACATCCACTTCAATTTCAACTCTCAATTTTTAATTACAAGGGTGTATTTAAAACTCCCCAAAATTAAGAATGTTTCTCCAAAGGTAAAAATACTAATTGAAGCAAAGTCTCTGAAAACTCTCATAAAATTTTTGATATCCGTTCTCCCTTCATTTTCTCTCTCCTTTGAGATATTTATAGTTTTCCAAAATTGGCCCAAGAATCCATATGCAACTCATTCGGTGACGTTAGCCGGGCTCGCTTAACTCATTCAGCGGATCACTGTTTTCTATTTAGCTTGCCCTTCTTTTTCTTCACGCTTCAGGTGTTTGACCTTCAGGTGGCGACCTCGATCGAGGCAGCCTTTCACATTCGGTGGATCTCCTATTACCACCTTGTTTGCCCATTTCATCTTTCATTTTTTGTAAATTTTTTGTCACCTTTGGCGATGGACTTCTAGTATGTCCATTTAGCTTCGGCGAATCGCCGTTTCTTATTTGTCAACCGACCTACCTTGAATATTTTCAATTGAGCATACTGTCCATTTAGGATAGGTCGGGCCAATTGGGTGATCCACTCTTTTGGTTGGGCGATTATCAGTTGGGAATTTGTACTCTTTTCAATGTTTTTGGCTTCTTAATCATGAATTCATCTTTGCCTTGTCATTTATCCTTCATACCTGTAAAACACCAAAATATCATCAGAATAGGACATAAATAGGCATTGAGGACACTAATAGTTGAACTGAAAAGGTCTCAAATGAATAAAAATTTACCACTCATCAATTAAAAAGGATTTTGGGACCAACATCAAATCTCATGGACACATAAGGAGTAGCAAACGATAACGTAGCACCTGGATCAAGTAAAGAATAAACATCAAGGTGAAAGACTTTCAACATACCAGTCACAACATCCGAAGAACCCTTGTGATCGTGCCGACTCTGAAGAGCATAGATTCTTTTTGCTTCAAAGTGCCTGAACCAGAACCACTAGGCTGAGCTTGTTTACCATCCCTTTTCGTAGTACCAAGTAGTGGGCAATTTCTCATCTTGTTACCATTCTTTCTACAACTAAATCAACCATTCATACAGGTCAAACATTTGCCATCATGTTTCTTACCACACATAATGCAAGTAGTTAGAAAAGATACACCACCATATCCTCCTTGAGGTTTCGGGTTAGACACCCTATCTTTGTTGAACTTAGAGTTGGATCATTGGAAGAACCTTGAGCGGAAAACCTTTGCCGGAATTGTGGACGTCATTGTCCACTAGACCTAGGATGAGAAAAGTCACCATCACCGGTTCTTTCCCTCTAAGACTCTCTTGCCCTTTCCTTGAGATTTTCCTCTTCAATTTGTTGGGAATGTATCATCAAACGAGAGATATCCATCTCCTTAATCAACATGACGGTACTACATTCTTTGAGAACCAAATCGGAAACACCTGACACAAACTTACTCATTTTTGCCCTAGAGTCGGCAACCATAGTAGGAGCATACTTTCCCAATTGAGTGAACTTCAAATCATACTCCTTCACACTCATATTCCCTTGTCAAAGATTAATGAACTCAAGAACTTTTTCTTCTCTCATTTCAAGAGGAAAGAAATGATCGAGATAAGCTCTTTTAAATTTCTCCCAATCATAAGGACCCGGATCAACCACCCTCTCTTCCTTCCATTGATTGAATTAAACTTGAGCAACACCCTTGAGTTGATAAGCAGCCAACTCTGCCTTCTCCACCTGTAGACAATCCCATAATTCCCACTATCTTGTACACTTCATTAATGAACTCATGAGGATCCTTATCAACCTTGGAACCATGGAACTCCGCAAGATTCATCCTAGTGAAGTCTCTTATCCTTGTCGCTGTCGTACCCATATTTGGGCTCATTGGAGCAATGGTTTTTCTATTAGCTTGGGTTGTCATAGCTTGAGCCAACACTTGGAAAGCGGCTCAAAATTTTGCATGAGTCACTTGCTCGACCAAAGAATCGATCGGGATTTGAGGAACCTCGGGCTTCGTATTCTCACCCATATTCCTTCTCACATATGCTCTTCGAGGGGACAAATCCTGAAAAGCATCGAGCAAGATTTAGGAGAAGAAACTTTATAGAGATAGAATCTAGGGTGCGACTTTAGAGTAATGAAAGAAATGAAGTTTCCTTAACATTTTGTAGTCTTCTATTCATAAATGTAGCGTGCTTCACACTCATGAACAAGACTCTACTCAATACAACTTATCAGGTATCCTAAGACCTTTTCTAAAACCTAGTGCTCTGAATAACACGTTAGCCACGACCTAAACTACACCCTAGATGTGACATGACATATAAGACCTTCAGAGACCCTACTCAAGCCACTTGACATACATATGCACAATATAATAGACAAAAGTAGAGAATATCATATAAGGAAAGAGGTTGACATAAAAGTGGATCTCTACTCATAGTCTTGACAAGTCAATCTAATACATCAAAAGAAGTGGTCGGAACGTAACTTGTACACCACGTAGAACATCTGAAAACTAAAACATAAGAAAACAAAGTAAAGATAACAAAGTCCCCAAATCATAAGGACTCACCAAGTCTTCAACGAGCAATTGATCAACTAGTCATGAGTGGGAGGAGAAGAAGTGTCACACCCTACATTATGAGACAATGTAGGCACAAGTATGTGTTGGAACATGGAATGTACAAAGTATGATGGATATGCATAAAAAGGTAAAACATGATCATAAGGGGACATAAAGGAAAGCATGATATGCATGAGGAAGCTTAAACGTAGTAAAACCTTTAGAGAAAAATCATAAATCATGAACATGGTCAATGCATCTAAAAAATCACATGGAAAACTTGATAAAACCTGTTGAGGTAACTTAGTAAATTTTGTGGGATATTTATTGTTAAGCCTCGAGCGGGAGGAGAAGAAGTGTCACACCCTACATTATGAGAAAATATAGGCACAAGTATGCATTAGTACATGGAATGTACTAAGTATGAAGGATATGTATAAGAACATAAAACATGATCATAAGGGGACATAAAGGAAAGTATGATATGTATGACCAAGTTAAAACGTAGTAAAACCTATAAAGAAAAATCACATATCATGAACATGGTCAATGCATCTAAAAATTACAAGAAAAACTTGATAAAAACCTTTGAGGTAACTTAGTTCATTTTGTGGGGTATTTACCATTAATCGACATAGACCATATGAGATATAACATGGAATCTGGTGTCTTGCTCCCACACTGAAAATATATGGCATTGCTTGTCAAGACAAGGACCTTAAACTTCTAACTTAGGTGGATCCACTAGCTATGTCTTTCTAAGAGATATCTTACGTGTGCACGTAGTTAAGGACAAGGAGATTAGTACTAGAGATCCGATCTCTACTAACGAGAGAGCTTCCATCTCAATATCATCTCTGTGTTAAGTAAAATCTCAATGAAATAGTCATATTCATAAACATATCATCATACATGAAGAAGCATAATTTAGATACTAATCCAAGCTTAAATCATAATGGAGTAGCTCCTTAAATCATTAATCATGCATGTAAGAGAAAGCCTTTCACCGAATCATGATTCCTTAATATGTGAAAACATTTTTCACAATTTCATTAATGCTTATCTAAAAAGCAATCTTGGATAATAATTTTTTTTTTCATAAATCATGGTTAAACTTTCATGAGTCATATTCATAAACTCATAAATTCATATCTTCACAAATGCATATTTTCATAAATGCATAGTCAAAATCATAAATAATGCACGAGTCTTATAAAAATCAATTGGAAATCATATAATTTAATCAAAACATCCATAGGAATATTGGAATTGAACAATTAAATCAACATCAATTAAGACTCATAGATATCACATGAAACCCTAAGCAATAGGTGAAATTGAATTGGAAACTTAGAAATCCTTAGGGACCCATTGAGAGAATAAAATCCAATAGTGAACTCCCATATACCTTGATGGTAAAATCCCAAAAGAAATGGAGTAAAAAGGAGTCTTGAATCTTGAAACCCTAGCTTTCTTCTTGAACTTGAGAGAGAATTGGAGAAGATGAATGTGGATGAGATTTGGGATTTGAGAGAATTAAAGGGTTTTGGTAGATTTAGGAGTTGAAAGGTATTTATAGGTCATAAAAATAGGGGTAAAACGACATAGTATAAGTATTAATTTCATGCATAGGAATAGACCCCAACACCCTTCACAAATAACTGTCGGATGACTTCTACGGTTTGGACCTACAGTCCATAGGACTTCCAACAGCCAGTGCTTGTAACCTGTAGAACCAACTTCAAAAACTCAAAATTCATTCAATTCCCACGAAACTACTTCTATGATCCATCATTCAGTCTACGGTCCGTAGACCCCTTCCATAGAACCCAAATTCATGTCCAAATTTCACAAAGTCAATATCAGTCCTACGAGACCATTCTACGACCTGTAGAACCAACTACAACCCGTCAAACACTTTCCATAGACTGAGCTCTCAATCAATATCTCTAAATCAACCCTACGGATCAATCCTATGACTCGTCAAACATCCCACGCCTCGTCCTGTTCATTTGTACGTCAAACTTCAAAAACTTAAAATTTCCAAAACTCAACTCAGGGTTCTACGATTCCCTTCCTACAGCCCGTAGGACTTCCTGCGATCTGTAGGTTGAGCTCATAGACCACTGTCTCTATAGAATTTCTGCACTTTTCTTTGCTTTTCAATTTTCCAAATTCCGAGGTGTTACAAAATTAACAATAAAAACAAGAATTAAAGCAATTTTTTGAAATTTTAGGATTGATTTTTTATTTTTGGAACATTATTAATATGGGTGGGTTTTTTTTAACTCCCCGAATGATTTTACAATTTTGGTTATTTTACAAGCACATGCATATTATACAGATTTCAGACTTTTATGTATAAACGTATTGAGTTTGTTTTCTAAATTAATGTATTGCATGCTTATCTTTTAAAACTCTTGCCCTAGTCAGTATTCAGTCTTAAAATATGACATGCCAAGGATTCACTCAGGCTAGCAATTGTTTCGAGTACCAGCCACGTCTTGGGTGTAGGCTCGGAGTGTGACAATATACGTATACAATGAACGTGTTGTGAGACTATATATATCTATATATATATATGTAAGGATATTAATTATGGAAAGTGTCTGTTTGACTTCTCTAAAGGACGAGGGGTATCAATTAAGTGCTTGTTCACTGAAAAAGAAAAACAAAAGTAAATGAATGAAGTTTAGATTAGCAAAAATCATCATATGACTTCAGAACACATCATAATAATTACTTGGAAAATCACATTTATTATATGTGAGTTAGGCATGCATGTTACAAGGTGCAAAGATGCCGCTGTAAACCAATTAGAGTTTCTTCACATGCATGAAAGAAAAAATCGTACATATAACATTCCCCAATTCACCGTTTGGGGGGACCTTAACAACAAATATGACATTATTAGTATCAATAATATTTAACGTACTGTTTGGCTCGTAAAAAAATTAGTACTAACATCCCTTTTTATGGGCAAAACTGTTGCCTCTGTAACTCATCGAATGGCTTCTTAATGTAGTTAACATTTTTAATAGTGTCATTTCAATATATGCAATGACAGGACAGAAAATATTACATGTAGTTACTTAATTGATAATTACAAAAAATATTACATATGGTCACTTAATTGATAATTACAAGTAACTTAATATTTTCTCCGTCTCATATTGCTTGTCTACTTTGATTTCTTTTTAGATGCTTCTTAAAATTCATAAATAAGAAAATTATTTTTACTTATTTAGCTTTTAACTCTTTTAATATATTTTATTTATGTGCCTTATCCTTATATTAATGCAGTATCATAAGTAAATATACATGATTAACCTTTTCAAAAAGAATTAATTTTAAAAGTAAAATGGGAAAACTTTTAATTAATTATATATTATTTTTTTAAATAACAGGTATTTTTTTATAATGTAGATAATTAATGTGACACGGATGGAGTTGTATTGATTGGTAACATAGATTAAATGGGAAGTAACATGTTATAATAAATTTACTTCTACTTGTATTATTAAAAATAGTTATGTCAGTGTGTATATAATTAAAATTCATTTTTAATATGAATGATTCTCAGATCATTAAGTATTAATTAATTAATAACGAAGTACACTCCAAGAAGCTCAAACTCTTTCCGACACACCACTTTCCTTCTCTTTCTGGGCTAAAGTGATTTATTTAATATGTATTTTCCTTGAAGGCATGACGAGATCTTGATAAAGTTATTATTTCAAAAGAAGAAGAATATCATAGCTAACAAAACACTGAGTTTTAGTCTAAAAAAGGATGAGTTGGTAGTTGATTTGGAGGTGAGTTATACCGTTATTAACGGGGTGTTTTAATCGACATATTTTAAGGCGCTTTTGACTTTTCAGATTTTTAAAATTTTTAAAAGTATTTGAAAAAGACAAAAGTGTTTTTAACCATTTTCTATAGGCATTTATCTTATAAACTATTTTAAAAAAGTCAATTCAAGTATTTCCTAAATTATGCATAAGTAATATTGATTGTGTTGTTAACTGGTTATAAGGTAAGTTATGTATGTATTAAATTAATACGATATTTTGTTTTCTGTTTAGAAATCCACATAACTAGTACATGTATAAATCATAAGAGAATCTACATATTATATTGTATATAAGATAGAAAATGAAACAAGTGATACATGAATAACTAAACCTTGCATAACTAATACTTTCATAAAACAATACATAGATTTCCTTATATCCAATTCTTACATTATTAATACATACATAACTCTAACCAACTAACAAATGACCCCTACAAGTAACTTGGATCTTGTTTGAGTTTTCAAGGAATCTTTGAGTTAAAAAAAGATAACTTACATAAATCTCACTAGTTTAAGAGTTAATTATTTAGATTCACACTACTTTGCGATATGATGAATCTTATCAGATTTTGGACTTAGATTACATGTATTTAGCGCGTCCAGATACATTTATCACGGATACATGAGTCAAAATTAAGATTAATTTGTTCTAGATACATTGTATTCCAAGTTGATTCGCATGTATGCGACTCTCTCTCTAGCCACTCTCCTATCTCGCTTGCCTTTCTCGTTATATTTGGTATTCAACATATATGAATCTAGTATGATTTACATGTATCTATGGATCTTGCTCGCGTCACTCCCATCTCGCTCACCTTTCTCATTATATTTGGTATTCAACATATATGAATCTAGTGTGATTCACATGTATCTATGGATCTCACTCGCCTCTTTTCTTTTATTTGGTATGCCAGATACATGAATCTAGTGTGATTCGCATGTATCTTGGGATCTCGCTCGCCTCCCTTCCATATTTTAGTCTATCTGGTAGTAAATAACATGTATTTATGTATATATGATTTGAAATCTGGTATCAATTATTTATTAGTGAGACAATATGTAATTGTTTCGAATTATAGAGAGATTTAATAAATATGATAGGAATATTTGTCTAATTAGGTAGTTTTTCTAAATTTATCACAGGCATTGTCCAAAAAGGTTTTTAGTAACTACTCCCTCCTCTCTCTCTTTCAATTTGTTTATTCTTCTTTTTTAATCCTTTTCAAAAAAGAATGTGCCTTTTCTTTTTTTGACAATTCTTTAATTTTAATTTTTCACATGACATATTTAATGTATACCATAACATTAAATGACATAATGCTACACTTGACATTTCTGAAGTTCAAGACCTCAAAATTTTAAAGTCTTCTTTACTTTATTAAACTCTATGTAAAGTTAAAATATAACAAACCAATAAAAATTGAGGAGTAATTAATTACTTTTTGAAAATGAATGCTTACTAATGCGTTTGTTGTCCACCTTGCCCCACTACTAGTAATCATCAGGCCGCAAGTATCCTTAACGTAGACAATTCTAACAAGTTATAATAATAATTTTACTACTAACAAGACTATTAAGTGTTCACAAATTGCTTCTTAATTATTACTTCTAATATCATTAAGTAAATTTTATTTTTAGTTTGATCAATTAAAGTAATCTATCAGGAACATCCTTTTCATAGTGGGGACCAACCAAACTGGTTATCTTCCAATGTCTATAAAGCTTGGATTAGGAAATTTATATTTGCTTATTACTTTAGCTTTTCTTTAGCTATAATAAAGTTGTCAGTCGTTGATAGCACTTTAAGTTAGGTGCTTTGTTATTTCTGTAAAAGATATTTCTTATTTTAGTATTGTTCTCCAACTCTAGTCAAAAGGAAATAAATATCTCATAAAACAATCTTTGTCTCTTTTTTTTTAATAATAAATATGTACTATATAGACCATATTGGTATGGAGATTAATTAACCATATAATAGTTCTAAACTATTTGTAAGAATGTGGTAGCCATGGTGTTAGGCTTTTGTAATTCATAAAGCAATTATGGAATTAATCCGTGATCATAGATTATCTCAAGCTATACATAGTTCCAAGTAAACAACTCGAAATATAAGAACTAGAATCTATCTATCTATACTACCTTAAAAGAATTAATCTTTCACTGTTTTGTGACTTAATCAAAGGGTTGTTACTTTTCGATGAGGTGTAACTTTTTCAAAGGATTAAGACTTTTCTAATAAGGAATTATTAACACCTATTCATACCCTATGATTTTTAAACTCCGATTTTTAAATTTTTCTACTCTTCTTCTTCTTAAAAAATCTCAAGTCTGATTTGCAACAATTGAATAAGTTCGAAGTTAAACCAAATTTGAGGTATGACTACAAGAAAGAGTTGGTGACCAAATTGTAGCAAATCATTCATCAATTCGCACTTATATTTTCTCCTATGACTTTCATCACATACATACTTCAATATTGTTTATATCATTTTAAAACATTAATAATAAAATAAGCATTAGATACACGTACAAAGCACGTGTCTGAGAAGTAGTATATATACATATATATATAATGAAGAATTTTTAATGAAAATATCGTAAGGTGATGAGCAGCAAGCAGTACCCATTTTTCGTAAAGTGAGTTGACTAGGTTATGGGTTGGGTTATGACTTGTGTACTTGGTTATGGAACTAATTAAGCAATTTAGTAAAATATTTTTGCTTGTTTAGTGACAGATATAAGACTATAAAAGTATCTAAGGATCATATGAGACCCACAAATATGGGGCACTATAGTTGACTTTATAACTATGAGCTTTTTTGTATTTTGGGCAATTTAAATTTTAAAAGTTGAGCTACAAAATTAATAGAGTATTAAAGAGAAAAGAAACCTTAACAAAATCAAGATAAGATAAACAAAAGAGAAACAAAGTCCTTTATTTTGGCAACATCTTTTGCCCTCTAGGAATATGCCTCCCTATAATATGTTGGAATTCTATATACAACTCTAGTTGAGTTGTTTAAAAATTCTAGTTTTTGGGGGTAGGGGGTCGAATATAGCTTCGATTAGCTTTCTTATTATTTTTATCATATCTGATTAAAAGTTTTTTGGTAAAGTTCTTGTTCTGTGGTAATTTTGCGGATTATTTCATTTATATCGTTTATCATAGTT